>WWET01002695.1:71671-93268 GCA_011038615.1 Limnodynastes dumerilii | reverse complement strand
GTCTGATCTCTGCAGGTCAGCAGCCGCTAAAAGGTAAATTAACAAAGTGTTAATGATTTATTAATGGGTTGCAATATAGATTTCCAACCATGTTGCGAAATGAACATCATAACTGAGCCCAGCTGTAAGTTTACTATATAAGAAGCAAATAACATTTACTTTTAATACTTATGTAAAAATACTACTGAAAATCTTTAAACAGTTCACAACCCTTATCATCTAAATGAAATCATCAAAATAATTTGAAGACACCATACAGCAGTTTTGCAATGTTTCCAGAAATAAATATATGTTATTTCTTATTAGTTAACTCTAATAAGGACTATCATTGAGGTCATCCAGTTTAAATGTTATTGTTGATGACTCACATCAGTTTACATGTAATAATACTGATTTATTGAAAAATGTATGTTTAAAAGAAAAAAAAAATATATATATACATACATATACACAGGCAGAGGTCACACACATCTAGTCCATGTCTAATAAATAACTTTTAATACACTATAAGGTGCCCCCCTTTCTCTATTTATCATTAGCAGCACTTTTGGATGGTCCTGAGAAGCCATCCTTAAAAGTTAAGCAGCAAACATATATTGCTTGGACCTAGTGCTTTGGAACTGCTCTCGTTGACTCAAATCACTTTGGACTTCCTGAAAGGACTATTAAGAAACCTTAGACTCACGATAAGTGATCACCTTACTTAATTAGTTCTAAGCGCCCCCTTTTACTATTGTTATATACAACGTGTAGGGGCGGAGCTTGTCGTTGTCCGCGCCCAGTGTGTTGTGTTTGTACGAAGCAGACGCCTATCCACGTGTATAGACCTTCATATGGATGTTGGAGAGATTCCCAAATGGTGGAGATACTAATGTACTGCAGGTTGCTCCGCTGTTAGTGTACAGACGGTTACTGTCACACTAAAAATATGAAGAACAAAGAAAACCTGGCACTCCCGTATGCTCTGGTAAACTGGAACTTTGCTCCGGTGCTCCCTCAGCGAGACAGGCTCGGAATATATGAGAACAAGATACAAGGGGCACTCAGAGACTTTCATAAAATAATTTAAACCAGACCGTTTAGCTCCGATGTTTCAGGTATTTACTTTAACCTTTCATCAGGGAACAATTTATGACAGTAAGTGTGAGATGGGATATATATAACTTACCCCCCATTAACAATACCTCCTCGTGTCCCGGGGCACGTCAGAATGACGGAAATTCAAAGTGACGTAGAAACTCCTCTCAGACCGCCTCAGTCGTCAAGGTCGCCTAGACGAAAACAAATACGAAACAATGCTGATCAGTGAAACAAAGATGCAGATAAAGCAACTTGCAAAACTAGATAGTGAACAAATAAAATCACAACTGCGTATTTCCACTGCGAGGAAAATAAGACAACAGATAAGGTTAATTAGTAAGTTCATAATCATGCATGCCGCCACAAGGTAGCATACCCGCGGGTATGGCCGTGTAGTGACTCAAGTGTATGAATAAATAAACAGAAACAACATGCATTATAATGTTAAGTTAATATTCTGTTGTGTAAATGGGCTAGAGGAGAAAGTCCCCCAAGTAGCAGGATAAGTTTAATTACTTATTCAGTCCATTCGGCACCATGGTATTCAGATGGTATATCCAGAAAGCTTCCCTTTTTAGAAGTATATTCCCTCTATCACCACCTTGAGAGGGTGGAGGGATATGATCGGTGATCTTATATCTAAGTGTGGCCATACCATGGCCACACTGGGCAAAGTGCCGAGAGACTGGCTGTTCAGAGTCCCTGCCCCCAAAAGCAGCTCGAATCGCTGATCGATGCTGTGCCATCCTGTCTCTGAAAGGAGTAGTCATCTTGCTTATATAGGCCAACCTGCACGGACACGTAATCATATATACCATGTATGGAGTGGTACAGGTCACATAATGGTTGATACGGAATTTCCTGTTAGTATGTGGATGCATAAATGATGAACCAGCAGTGAGATAACGGCAATTGGTGCAATTAGCACAGGGAAAACAGCCCTTTCTACTATAAGGAGATTTGCGTATGGTGACATCCGAGGGCACAAAAAATTCCACATTGAGATAACGGCAAGTGGTGCAATTAGCACAGGGAAAACAGCCCTTTCTACTATACTTGGGAGTAAGCGATGGTTCTTGATTCTCTTTAAATCTGGGTCACTGGAAACGATCTGCCACAATTCCTTGGCCTTCCGTGCCAGGGCACCACTGGCAGAATCGTATGTCTGTACCCAAGGTATGATATTGTCTTCCTTCGTAAAGTTGATTTTAGGTTCAAGGAGGGTATTTCTGGGAATTTTCCTAATTTTCTCTTTCAAAGAAAGCAGATACCGTTAATTGTAACCCCTCTCCATGAATAGTGCTATCATTGCATCCATGTCTTGTTCCCATCTTAACGGAACGTTGGTGATCCGATGGACCCTGAGCTGTTGGGAATAAGGAACCCTCTAATGGATGCTGGAGGATGGTTAGAGGAGGCTAGAAGAAGATTATTTCTATCCGTGGGTTTCTTAAACACGGTAGTCAATAGATGTCCATCTACGTTGCCAATATGTACATCCAAAAAGTGCAATTCTGTACGACTACTTTCTGATGTGAGGTGGATGGGACTGGGAAGATGGTTAAGATCATCTATTAACATCTGAAGAGCCTCTTCACTCCCTCGCCAAATAAGAAAAATGTCATCTATGTAACGAAAGTAACATAGACAACTGGAGATATGTCTAGGGTCGGAGAAAATGTGTTTGGTTTCGTATGCAGCCATGAATATGTTTGCGAATGATGGGGCCACATTGGACCCCATTGCGCATCCAGTTAGCTGCAAATAAAAGTTACTGTTAAATAGAAAATAGTTTCTAGTTAATGTCAGAGTAAGCAATGACATGAATAGAGGTGGATCTGGTCCGGAAAATTGAGTACTACAGATGATGGCCTGATGTATCGCGTCCAAACCCTCTCCATGCGGGATGGATGTGTAGAGGCTCGAAACATCTATTGAATCCAGAATAACATCAGAAGGTAAGTTCTTCAATCCCGATAGTTTGTTTAAGAAGATACCGATAATGGTGTCACGAAGGTACGATATGCCCTGCTGTACTATGGACTGAAGAAAATAATCCAGCCAGATGGCCACCTTTTGAAACAGGCCCTCCCGGGCAGAGATAATCAGTCGTCTCGGGGGCCTCAAACTATCCTTGTGAATTTTTCGGGACACTGAATAAGATCGGTAACTTGGGATGTGCAGTAGTTAAATAGGATTTGGTGTCGCTGTCAATGATACCTTCATCCTGCGCTGTTTGCAAGATGTAATCACGTTTCAATTTATATTTAATAGTGGGATCAGTAGAAAGTTAGGAATAAACCATAGTCTCCGCCAATTGTCGGTACAATTCTGATGTGTAATCATCTCTATTCTGTATTACCAGCGCTCCACCCTTATCCGCAGGGCGGATTATGATATTAGAATCTCTGCTCAAACTTTTGAGAGCTCTCGGCAAGAGTAAGCTGAGCACAGTAAAGGCATGTTCTTGCAGTTACCACACAATGAATGAGACAATTACACCATCAAAATAAAGGTTTTAATAGAGTTATTAACGAAAGATGGGTTAATTTGGAAGAGATTTTGTGCTGTCCTTAAAGTACTCTTTAAGTTTTAGAGATCTGTTTAGTTTCAACATATTAACGTCCCATTGTAACGGGTCGTGTTTGGAAGTAGGGACGAATGAAAGGCCCTTGCTGAGGACACTGATTTCAAAGTTATCTGAGAGTGTTACTCCATGGAAGAAGAAGCTGATCTCCTTCTTTTTAAATTGCAACAGTTATCTAAAGTGTTCCAAGTTGATTAAGTCGCCTCCACTCTGTGCCAGGTTATCTTTGAATAGAATGTCCTCTGCCTCAGACTCAGAGAACGACAAAGTCTCGCCCAGGGGCAAAGGTGCCCGTGGAATGCAGGCTGGATGTTCCATCATATGGATGTTGGAGAGATTCCCAAATGGTGGAGATACTAATATACTGCAGGGTGCTCCGCTGTTAGTGTACAGCCGGTTACTGTCACACAAAAAATATGAAGAACAAAGAAAAGCTGGCACTCCCGTATGCTCTGGTAAACTGGAACTTTGCTCCGGTGCTCCTTCAGCGAGACAGGCTCTGTCTATATGAGAACAAGATACAAGGGTCACTCAGAGACTTTCATAAAATAATTCAAACCAGACTGTTTAGCTCCAACGTTTCAGGTATTTACTTTAACCTTTCATCAAGGAACAATTTATGACAGTAAGTGTGAGATGTGATATATATAACTTACCCCCCATTAACAATACCTCCAGTGATTTGCCTCGTGTCAGGCGGCGTCGATGGCACCTATTGATGACCGTGTTTAAGAAACCCTCGAATGGAAATAATCTTCTTCTAGCCTCCTCTAACCATCCTCCAGCATCCATCAGAGGGGTGCCTTTTTCCCAACTACTCAGGGTCCATCGGATCACCAATGATCCTTTAAGATGGGAACAAGACATGGATGCAATGATAGCACTATTCGTTGAGAGGGGTTACAATAAATGGTATCTGCTTTCTTTGAAAGAGAAAATTAGAAAAATTCCCAGAAATACCCTCCTTGAACCTAAAATCGACTGTACGAAGGAAGACAATATCATACCTTGGGTACAGACATACGATTCTGCCAGTGGCGCCCTGGCACGGAAGGCCAAGGAATTATGGCAGATCGTTTCCAGTGACCCAGATTTAAACAGTATCAAGAACCATTGCTTACTCCCAAGTTACAGGAGAGGGAGAAACCTGTGGAATTTTTTGGTGCACTCATATGTCACCATACGCAAATCTCCTTATAGTAGAAAGGGCTGTTTTCCCTGTGCTAATTGCACCACTTGCCGTTATCTCACTGCTGGTTCATCATTTATGCATCCACATACTAACAGGAAATTCCGTATCAACCATTATGTGACCTGTACCACTCCATACATGGTATATATGATTACGTGTCCGTGCAGGTTGGCCTATATAAGCAAGATGACTACTCCTTTCAGAGACAGGATGGCACAGCATCGATCAGCGATTCGAGCTGCTTTTGGGGGCAGGGACTCTGAACAGCCAGTCTCTCGGCACTTTGCCCAGTGTGGCCATGGTATGGCCACACTTAGATATAAGATCACCGATCATATCCCTCCACCCTCTCAAGGTGGTGATAGAGGGAATATACTTCTAAAAAGGGAAGCTTTCTGGATATACCATCTGAATACCATGGGGCTGAATGGACTGAACGAGTCATTAAACTTATCCTGCTACTTGTGAGACTTCTGTGCTATTCCAGTGTTGGGAAACTTTCTCCTCTAGGCCATTTACATAACAGGACATTAACTTAACAGTATAATGCATGTTGTTTCTGTTTATGAATTCATACACTTGAGTCACTACACGGCCATACCTGCGGGCATGCTACCATGTGGCGGCATGCATGATTATGTACTTACTAATTAATCTTATCTGTCATCTTATTTGCTTCGCAGTGGAAATATGCAGTTGTGATTTTATTTGTTCACTATCTAGTTTTGCAAGTTGCTTTATCCGCATCTTTGTTTCACTGATCATTGTTGTTTCGTTTTTGTTTTCGTCTAGGCGTCCTTGACGATAGAGATGGTCCGAGACTAGTTTCCACGTTACTTTGAATTTCTGTCATTCTGACGTGCTCCGGGCTGTCGACGCCGCCGGACACGAGGCAAATCACTGGAGGTATTGCCAATGGGGGTAAATTATATATATCACACTTCACGCTTACTGTCATAAATTGTTCCCTGATGAAAGTAAAGTAAGTAAAGTAAATACCTGAAACAATTTTAAAATAGTGGGTAGCGCTCCCTAATGAATAACTCTCTACCCTTTGAGGGTTACACCAATACGCTGAGCGTACGGGCTTAGCACGCCCATACTGTACAATTTAAATGGCTATCCCCGCCTCCCTGTTGTAAAACGAGCGCCCAGCCGACCGTCGTACTGAACGCACGCCCCTCGAGCGAAAAATTCGCACACCATACGACCGCTATACGCTCATGTCGTCCAGCCGACAGGAAGCTGTCATACTGGGCATGCGCAGTGCGAATTTTCGTATGAAAATACGCAAAAAACGGTCGTACGCTCGCTAGAAATCGGCCAATTTCGTAGCTCTGGATCAGGCCCAATGTAGCAAAAGTCCCTAATATTTATTAATAGAGAAAGACACTGCAGATTGGCCCAGTCTTTGTAGTGTGCTCAAATATAACCACAAATAAATAAATAGATAGATAAATAAATATATATATATATATATATATATAAAAATAAAAAATAAATAAATAAATAATAAATCGATGATAAATAAAATAGATAGAAAATAAAAAACAATAAGTTGTAAAATAAGAATATTAGAATATTGAATAAAAAATATTATTAATAATAATAATAAATCAATAATAAGAAATAAAAAAGGAAAAAAATATATAGTATTTTTTTATATATACCTGGTCTAAGGTGAGCGCACAATCTTATATTCGTTTTTTCCTTCTTTTCTGTGTGCCATTGGCAGGTTTTCTGCTAGGCATGTGCCCAAAGCTTTTTTTGTAAGAAAAAAGGTGCCGGAACTCACATTAACTCACACGCGACCACACGTCCAATCACAAGCCGAGCAGCACCACAAGCCGAGCAGTGCCATCAAACCAGCGCGTTAGAAATACGTATTCTTCGGACTCGACACACAAGCAGCCTGCATGCGCTGTTTTAATAATTTTGCTGCTTAAAGTTTTAAAACTTTTAAAACTTGGATAATCCGTCGAAAAAAGGTGCCGGATCTCCATTTCATTGTGTTCTATGGCAAAAAAAAGCACTGCATGTGTCTATAAGTGCCATTTACAGTCAGGCTTGATGACAGTGGCAGCAAAAGTGATAATATTTATACTTTAACAAAATCTCCATCTTCTCTTCTGTTCTAGGTGTCAGATGTTCCCTGACATGGCCTAATATCATAACTTCTGACTATGAGCTTCATCATGGAGTCTCTGTGATCAGTCTTCTTGACAACTTACAAATTGATCAACTGCAGTGAAGAAAACAGTTCATAAAAGCTTTGTGACACATTAAAATTGTGCCTAGAGGCAACTGAAAACATAAAGCCATTGTTAGTGATACTGTAAGTTTGAGTCCAACCATAAGATATTATGTGTTCTGGTTTCCTCCAACAAGCAAATAAAAGTTTTACGCTACCATTGTCACATTAGTAGCAAATAAGTGAACTTGTGTGTTTTATATAACAATCGTTATAAAATATGTATTCTGCCTTTTAAGATTCCACAACCAACACAGTAACAATATCTCCAAATATATTTCTGATTTACAGATTTGAGTAGATATTTTTACTCTTTTATTTAAAATTATACAGAATGTTGTCCACATATGTTCTTTCTCAGAATCTTCTCAGAATTGCTAAAGTTCCAAAGGGAATATTGTTACAGCATAAATGCTTCTTTGTTCAGTTAATCAATTGAGTAGCTTATTCTTATAAAGGGGATATATAATGTTATACAATGTTATATTTCAATTGAAAAAAGAAAGTTAAGATTCAATTTCCTTATTGCATTTTCTTCGTTCCACAATATACTTCCTGTTGTGCATAAAGATTTTTTTTTCGATGTTGCTGTCAGATGTTTAGATTGAAAATATGGTCCCCTGTTCTAAGCATATAGTTGTCTATATGACAAATCTGTCTCAAGTGCCACCAGAATCAATTTGATTGAATGTTATCTGACTGCCACAGTAAAGTTATTTCACATTTGTATGATGACATTTGAGAATAAAATATGCTATTTTATCACAAACACCTCCACACCAGAATAAAATCATCTAAGAATGCCACATGAATGACAATAGAAAGGAAATATAAATTAAAGCCCTGGAAATGAACTTTGGCCCTTGTTTATTTTCACTTTAATGCTCTGGGATTTTAATTAAACCATTAAAGTAATGCAGGTCAACATATATAAATTTCACATTAAAGAATCCCACATACAAAGGTTATATTTTCTACATGTTGACTATTTCAAATAATCAGATATATATGGCTATATTATTTTCATTGTAATACAAAACACACACTCAGTATGTTTTGAGTAGGTTTTGATGAGTCAAAAAATGCAGGAAATGTTCTGTAATGACTTTCTTCACATTAATTTATTTCTTTAAATTAATTGCACTCCTTATTTTTCAACATGGTTTTGCTCAGGTTACACTAGCACCTGATTTGCCTTTACACTCAAATCTTGGATCAGCCCCTGTATGTTAGATTTGACACATGACAAATACTATGAGGTTGATCTAGAGTTGGGAGTATCATCAATAGATGGAGCAAATCTGCAGCTTGGCAAAACCATTTTGAACTACAAATAAAGACATTAATTTCAGTTGTGGATACAGAATCAGTTAAGAACTGATATTTTGCTGCTTAAGTGATAATGTAAATGATAGTGTAAAAATATAGTTTTTGTCTGTGTCAGGCAGTATTTTCCCTACCTTCTTGTGTCTTATATATATGTTCAGTCTAATCTTTGGCAGGAGGAGGCGGGTCGTTTACTACTGAGAGGACGCTAAAGAATCTTCTAAGAAACTATTTGGAGAAAGTTTAGAATCGGTTTTGCTGTTTATTTACCTCCTATTCTCCGTCAGAACTGTGGACTGAGTAGTGGTGAGACTTTATTTATTCAGCTGCAACGAACCGCTCCATGTTTACAATATAGAGAACCGTGAGTGCCTTTATCCGGTGACTGAAAGATATATATTTGAGATTTTGATTTGTGTTATCTTCTGTTATTTTCCAAGAATTTTATTCTCTATTTTATCGGTTCTCTGGACATTATCTTCTTTTAGTAGACCATTTTTAATCTGGTTCCTACTTTGCCCTATTCATTGCTCATTGTAGCATTGTTGTTGATCTCCTTGCACTTTACAGTTTGCAGTATTTCAATTATTTATTGTCTGTTTTTTTGCAATAGAGCACCACCTTTTTTTGATAATTTTCACTTATTGTTGATCCTATTGTACTTTAATATCTATGATATTTTAATGTTCAGGTTCCCACTTTATTTCCAGCGCCCCGTACACCTTTTGCTATATTCCACATTGTATTTGTAGAGGGCACTGGTGAACCCTCAGCGGTGTCAGTCGCAGCTTTCCATATATAGATAGCGCCTAGTGTTCACACTACTTTACATATAAATCCTGGCAACCAGAGAAAATATATTATTTAACTGCATAGTTTTACCTTTTTTTTGTCAAGTACAGTTTTGACAGATTAGAGCTAGTCACTTGTAACAAACAGATGTTCCACTTAATTGTACTGTCATAAAACAATCCAGGTACTGATCTCCACTGAGCAATATACTGGCACTGGTATTTTTATCATAAAATGAATATTTACTTCATATATCCCTAAGAATAAATTTTATAACAACAGGTCATTTTCTCTTAGAAACTATCAGTACTCTCTAACCATGAACAATGCAAACATGTTTTCTTATTGCATTTTTAATAAAATTCTTAGGAATAAATGGTGACATAAACAAACTTGTTGATCAACAATTCTATAATTCACTGATTGATTTTCATTCATTTTCTTGTATTTTTGTTTCTTACTGATTCACACATTTGGACATGAACTGATATTGCAGCTAACGTGTCAAGTTTATCAAATTTTTCAAAGACCAAGAAATAAATATAATTGCTTCCTTCCTATGCGATGCAGCTCATAATTGGCATTTGACAACAAAGCAGCTGGAATTTGTTTGCCATTCGTAAAAGAAACTTTACCTTGTCAGTCAGAAAATATAGCAGATTATTTCCGCTGGGATGAATCATAGTAGTCTGTCACTCATTAAAAAAGGCTAAATGGTACAGCAGGGTTGGCCTAAGGAACAAGTATGCTTCATTTTTGTACATCTTTATGAATCTAATACCCCATTGTTTCTTATTTATAGGTGACAAGGCAATTCGAGATATGTGATGGCAAATTTCTGACAATCTGCTTTAATTTCAGTTTACTGAAGATAAGAAGACAGTATTAAAAACTAAAATATATACTCCCTATCAGTTGATGTCACTCCCATTGGCTCCTCTTGTTATTTCCCAAGTAAAGTAACACACTGACACGTTGTTGCACAACATATTTTGGCAGCTTTATCAATAATAGCAATAGATGATATAACATAACATAAAGTGGTGAAAAAAAGGCAGTGTGTTGTCACTAACACATACTAAAGCAATAACCATTATAGAACGTCTCTATCTACCCCCTGTCCAAAATTAGACCCGCCAGCTGGGGTGAAACTTAACTAACCAATTGCTTGTTTTTCAACCAAATTCTGAATTTTTAAACAAACAAGTAGTAATCGCATTTTATCAATCCCGAATTACGCTAATTGTGTAATTATCTTTATTCCATTTTTTCTCACTTAATCTATTTTATTAAAAACCTAAAAACGTACCTCTAAGCCACCCAGATGACTACGCAGCTGTCTTACTGCCCTATCAAAAAACAAAAGCGTTAGAACGCTCAGTGTAACAGCGTAGGTCTGGATCAGGATCTATGACACTAAAGTATGTGTTTTCAGAAATAGACATAATGGGCCCGATTCAGAGCACCGAGCGCATTGCATAATGTCTTCCGATTTGAGATACTGCGCATGCGCAGTAATTTTCTAACGTCATCTACGATTCTTTTAGAAATCTACGTTTCTAAAAGAAACAGATGATGTTAGAAAACTACTTTGCTTGCGCAGTATCTCAAGTCGGAAATCACCGGGCGCATACGCACAGCACTCGGTGCTCTGAATCCGGCCCAATGACATTAAGAATTTCTTTGCAATGGAAGATGAACTTGTATTTTGCCATGATGTGTGTTCTGTAATGGATGCACTTGCTCACCAGTACAAAAAAGAGGATTAGCCCTTATTCATTGATTCTTCCAAAGTCAGCTTGAAAGCTGTGCTACTCCACAACAGCAACAAGCTACCCTCAGTACCAATAGCTCATGCTGCTGCAATGAAGGAAACATTTGGGAACATGGAACTTCATCTGAACAAAATCCAATATGCAGAGCAACAATTGCATGTCTGTAGTTTTCTGTGGCCAAAGTGAACTTCCATGACCCTGGGAGTGAAAAATGCTGTAAGTGCCCCACTATTTGATCCAGAAAAAGTCTATCTGATTCTGTTCCATATAAAGCTGGGCCTTGCCAAGAACTTTATCAAAGCACTGGATAAGAGTGGACTTGCCTTTGCCTACTTAAGAGAGAAATTTCTGAGGGTCAGTGAGGCGAAGCTCTTTTTGGTCCTCAGATTAGAGAACTGATGCTTGATGTGCACTTTGATAGCCTGCTTAATCCATATGAAAAAGCTGCATGGGAGGCTCTCAAAAACATTTGCCACAACTTATTAGGCAACAATAAGGCAGACAACTCGGTCAGTCCGAGGTTAGAAATGCAGTCACGGTAATGACATGAGTCATTCGCCGGAGGGACGAGGAACGAGCCGGACCTGTCTGCAATCAAGAGCCACAAGAAGATCCTGAGCCAGAGTCACCCCTGTCGCTTTGGACCAAGACAACACTACTGAATTGTAAATAGTATATTCATTATATATTGGCCATAATTTTTGGAACAATGATCATTAAAACATTATTAAAGGGGGATATTTTCATTATTACTATTGCTTCATAGGTCAGGTAAAAATTTTTTTAATGATGGGGGGGGGGTTGCCTAACGTATTCATAACTTGCCATGTGTACATATGTGTTTGTATTTCTATGTGAAATGATATATGTATTCTTTAGTATCGGTCCATGTGTGAGTTTTAATATGGGGCATGATTTAGGTATTACTATGTAGCCAGCCAATCTTTATTTTCTTTTATGGATCAGGGAATTATTTATTTATTTTTATGTATCGGGGCAGGTAATATTTATATGTATCGGGCCCGAGTTTGTATGTAATATTTAAGGGGTGCAATTGCATATGTGGCGGTATGCCATTAACCCTTGGCATGCTGCTGCTTATGGAGCTTTAAGGCACAGCATGCCCTGCAATACTATGGCATGCTGTGCCTTATAGTACTAGATGCAGCAGCATGCAAGGAGTTAATTGCATGCTGCCGAAGACATTTTTAGTCGTGGGGAGGAATTTTTACCTTTATAGGAATACTGATGAATGCCAAAGCAAAATGAGTGGTGATTTTTATGAAATCGACACTCACACCCAAGAGATTTTTTCCTGGGGCGAGTTTAATGCAAATCTCTAGTGATTTACTAAATCCACCCTTAGTAAATCCACAGATTTGTATGTTCACCATGCTAAAAAGCACTAAAGCGATGTAAACAGCAGCGATTTGAAAACAAGGCAATCTCTGGCGATTTTGGGCAAAAAATTAATTAGTAAATACGTCGATTTGCAAATCGCTATTAAACACCACACATCTCTTGTGATTTTAAGCAAATCGACTTGGGGTCAGCCCTTAATGTTTGAAAATTGCTGCTTAGTAAATATGGTCCCTTGACTTGCGGTATCAGGTGGAAAAGTGGTATCAGGGCAAGTGGACTCCAAGTATGCTGGCTGACTACTTTTGGACACTTAAGAGAGATGTTCCTGAGATAAGTCACAGTGGAAAATCATATGCATCAACATTTTAAGTGTGCTAGTTGTGTACCATGCCTGTGTTGTTAATACATGTAATGTTGTAAACTTGAACTGTGGCTCAATCCAAATCCTTATGTGTTATGTAATTCTAAGACACTTGCTTGAATTCAGCACATACAACATTATGCATTGCACTCATATGCACTCTTGTGACAATAAAAAATAAGATTTTGTTATCCAGTGTAATTGTAGGGTATTAGGAAAAAAACTAATGAACATATATAATATATAATATACATATATAAGAAGAGTGTTTTATTAATATACCCATATTTTATATTTTTATAAAAAGCTTCTTAATAAAATAGCACAGGTGGGTGTGTTGGGGAAGATGTAAATTATACAGTGTGGGCCTGGTTTACAACTTACACGTAGATCAACATTTGTACGTACCGCTGATCCGCACGTCAGTGTTATGGCTGCCTTATGGCAGCGTATCTGTAGTAAAGTCCACACGACAGATGGGAGTGACAGGGGGAGTTCACTCCCCTCTTCCATGCAGACTTTAAGGCCCCTGCACCTCTGGAAAGTGTGCAGGGGGTCTGGATCCCGTCCTTAATGCTTTCATTAGCCTTAGTTGTCTTAAAGGGTAAACTTCAGTTTTCACTTTGAAGGAAACCTAACTTTAGGTTTGTGTCTTAATACATCTAAATTTATAATGCATTAAAAGCATACATTTCTGATAAACCACAGAAGCAACACCTAAGTGTTCAGTAAAATCATAAATATTTTAACAATTTATAGCATAATTCTATGACTCTAACTGATTTATGATTATAATTTATTGGAAACTTTATTTGGTGTTTGGAGTAAGAGGAATTTTAAAGTCCTTCATATTGTATATTTTCAAAATACAATATTAAAATTGCAATAAAACTATACAAATATAAGTATACATTCCCTAAATAAACCTGACTGAACTGCTTCCCAATATTAGCTTACTTACAGGTCTACATCAATATGTATTACTAACAAGTGACCTAACCTTTGATAAGAAAATATAACTGTTAATATCAATTAAATACCAGATGAATCACATCTGGATAAGCGTAGGGAGAGCAAGGTTAATGGGGGCACAAAGCAGGTGTAGCATTAGTTGCACCAGAACCAGAATAGTGATAGCATGCCTCAAGCTGTTTATCAAAGATGGAAGGATTCAAAACTGCACCAGAAAAAGTTGAGTGTAAAAATTATACAGTTCTTAAAAAATAGATCTAAAACCAAATGGCTTCATTCTTTAATATTGAAATAGAAATATAGTACCATGCCAAATAAAATAAAAATTAAATAAATAATATTTGCCCAAATATACTCATAAAAATTGTATTAATAATATTCATAATTTACAAAAGTGTTTGGCACTGTCCATCCATCTAACCTATCAGGAGTTGACTACCTATCAGAGTTGCCTATTTATCAGGAGGTGCCAAACAAGGTTCTATTTTCCTAGAGAGGTTGCTAACCTTGGCTAAATTGATGCTACATATCTAGCCACTGCTTTCTACTTCTTGCTTATTTGGAAGCATATAAAATCTCTGAAATTCTATCTTATTTATTTATTTTTAAAGGGGCCAGTGTTAGTTTGTAGGTTTTATAAAGAATCTTCTGGTTGCATTAGTGAGATTTTTGCACTTGGGAAATCAGTATATTAAATTCCAAAAAGCTATAAGTATTATATTATTATTCTGTTCCATTCTAGATTTCATCTAAAGGAAACACATTTTTTTCAGATATAACAAATAGTGTTTGAAGTATCCTGTACCCGTGTGAAGTTTAAGTGTTTAAGTGAGTTTATTAAAGCATAAGTAGAACTGTGACTAGTGACTTCATTAAATTTAGTAAGTTCTTTATTTAGTGCCATCATATTATGAGGCACTTTACAATTTGAAACAATCATTCTCAACCCATTTGTGCTTATAGTTTGCTTATAGTTTTAAATTCCGTAACAGACACACACAAAATAATTGAATTAGGTACTTGTTAAAATGCATAATGTGTGTTTCTTAAGTGTTTTTCCTCTAACCACAACAAGTTATTTCAGTCTATTTAAGCTCTAAGTCATTTTCAGATTAAATGGAAACCTAGCAATCTGTAAAGAATGTGAAACATCTTGTCTGGAGGTTGAGCAGTATCCTTAGATGAGTCATCTCCAAGATTTCTTCTATAAGATCTTTGTTTTTTGTTTTGTTTCATTCATATTATTTAGTGGTAACTCATTTCTAGATTATTTTCTTTTTTTGTATTAAAATAAATCAAGTGCTACCTAAAAGATCATTTGTCATATGGAAACTAATTTAGCAATTATGTTCTCTGTTTCTAATTACATTTTTGTTTTTATCTCAATGATGGAGCACAGGTGCTTGAACATTAAAAGCATAAATAAATATTAAATCTACAACATAAGATGAATGTAAACTTTTTTTCTATCATTAACCAAAATATTCCTATTCAGGCATAGCATCAATATACTAAACTCCAAAATGATATCAAGTACTGGAAATAGTTATATGCATATTTGTCAAATCTCTTCAGTTTGTTCTCATTAGTTATTAACAGTTATTGAAAATAAACACAATTTGTGAGATTGATTGTTGAACTAAATAATAAGTCAGCTCAAATTCTTAACTCAGGATCATGTCCCATGATGTAACTAAGATAAACAGGATAAGTACAGAATAGGGAACAGAGAGTTGTGATGAATGGAATTGCTCTAATTGGTCAAAGGTGTTAAGTGGTGTATACCTCAAGTTTCTGTGCTGGGGACACTCCAGTTTTCTATATTTATTAATGACCTTGGTGATGGTTTAGAGAGCAAAGTTTTCATTATTGTAGGTGACACTAAACTATGTAAGGTAAAAAAAATCAGAGCAAGATGTAGTTTCTCTACAGAGAGACTTGAATAAAATGAAGGAATGGGTGGCCAAATGGAAGATAAGGTATACTGAGGTATAAATAAATGTCAGGTTATGCATTTAGGAATCAAAAACATCTCTCTACACTAACCCTCAGTGTGCTTAGAAGTATTAGTTAAATTAGTTTTAAAATAATACCATGATTTCACTACTTGATATATTGGGCCTTAATTAGAATTCTGAGTAATTTAGCCATAATTTGAGTTGTGCAAAATACAGATATATTTGCACCTTCATTCAAAGCCAGACTCACAAACTGCACACTTGTGACTGCTATGGCTCATGTGAAAGTTGCATATACACAGCAACTCTGTCAAGTCCTAATGCCAGAATAGACTTTAAAGACAATTTCCGTAAAGGTATAATAGAGAATCCCAAATTTCTGTCTATAAGGACTCATCTATTTTTGGATGTCTGTTGATCATAAATTTCAAGTAAATAACACTAAAATACATTTTTGTATCACATTGGTAGTTCTGATTCTTAACTTCAGAGGACTGAATCCAAAACTAATAACGTCTGCCGACTTATGCACAGTACATGCGTAAGTTTGCTTTCTGTGCATACGTGGTCAGTAAACTTATCTATTGGAACACACCAGGCTTACACGCATAAACAGCTAAAACAGCATAGGGCAAGGGGGCAGGAATCAGCTCTCAAATGGGCATGACACAGAATATTACTGTACAGTATGGGCCTGAAATAAGAGATACAACCGATCCATAGTTACGTGGTGCAGTCGTACACAGAAGTTACGAGTGTAGAATTTAAAGTAGGGTTTAGAACTCGTAAGTCTTAGCCTGCATGCTGGCCTGGCATTTTAAATGGGTAATGTTTTGTTTAATCATCACCTGCAACAAGGCTAATTATAGATACATATGTGAGTAGTTTAGGAAATTACAGGTAAACTTTTTTAAGAGTTCACAAGTGCTTCTGCGCATTCTGTTTTGCAAGTCAGAGTCTCCCAGTAAGAAGGCAATGTTCGTTTACATATTTTTTCTGATGCTACAGCTTTTGAAGGTACTTTTTGTATTACCCTAAATGAAGTAGATTTTTGAAGTCAAATCAGATCTGTTACAGAGAAAGAAAATTCACCGGAATACTGACTATGGGCCGTATTCACAGATCCGTTTTCAGGTGGAGTTGTGTGCGTATTTTAAAAATGAATGCTTG
The DNA here is from genome assembly GCA_011038615.1 of Limnodynastes dumerilii. Taxonomy (NCBI): domain Eukaryota; kingdom Metazoa; phylum Chordata; class Amphibia; order Anura; family Limnodynastidae; genus Limnodynastes; species Limnodynastes dumerilii. Next base: position 76,442 of record WWET01002695.1, on the reverse strand, counting down.
AGGGTGCAGTTATAAAGAATCACACGCACAGAAGACATACGGAAGACATATACACACTTAAGTACACAAGTAAAGATAAGGGTGCCCTATGGAGGCGGAAGTCAACGACAACACTGGCATTTGAGGGGAGTGTCATAGGTGTTGGTGGGTGTTGGCTTGCTACGTGCGTGTGTATAATTGTGTACTTTAATAAAAACGCATCTCTGAATCCGGCCCTATGTAGGCATGAGGAAATAATATTCATCAGAACAATGACAATATATAAATGAAAATTTTTTTAATCACCCATTCATTAAGAGTATTTTTTAATCACGATTAAAAAACATAGGCAACAGTAACTTTTATTATTTTCATTCATCCTCCACTTTTTTTTTCATTTTTTTATATTTTTCTACGTATTTAATTTTTTTATTTTACTTTTTTTATTTATTTATTTATAATTTATTAATTTTTTTTATATCACAAAAGAAGTTATTCCATATATTCACCCCTTTACCCTTACACACTGTTGAGACACATGGTGAGAGGTCACCTTTAGGGATTTTTATTGAGACTGGTTAAAGTGATTGTAGTGGTGGGTTGCGACACCTGCTCAGTTTCTTACGTTTCCCCTTCCTCAAACTCAGATGCCTACAGAAACTCCTCTTGTAGTTGGCCAGTGTCCTCCTGTGTGTCAGCAAGCTCTATAATGATATATAAAATAGACTCTTACAACATTATATTTACAAGGTTTAACCAGGGTTGCTGACTTTTCAGAGCTTCCCTCTGGGAGAACTCAGAGGGAAGCCATGGATTTCTGCAAGGGGACGGGCTTAATGACGTGATTTATGGACACCGCATCATTAAGTCCCGCTCCCTGTTGATCACTCCTGTAATCTCCAGCTTTTCAGGGGATGGACGGGACTTGATGACATCATCAAGCCCCTCACATCCCTAGTAACGTTGGGGATTACAGTAATAATTGATGGATGGATGGTAGCTTTGCTGGCTCTCCCGGGATACTGGGAGACCTGCCCAAATTTCGTGAGTCTCCCAGATATTCCAAGAGAGTCGGCAACCCTGGGTTTAACAAGCTTACAAAGATCAAACATTTTACATTACAACAAATACTTTTCATATTTGATATTTTTATGTGGTTTATGCATATATATTCATATTTTAATTTTACATGGAAAAGGTTTTTAATACATTTCTTACGTATTGGTAATGATTGTTTTCTTTTTTTCATTATAACATTTAAGAACTATTCCTCACGATAGTAATTCATTTTTCTTTTGTTTCTTTTATGTTTACCGTGCTTTCAGTTTACCCAACTTTGACATTCTTCTTTTACATTTCTATTTCTATATTTGTGTAGGACTTAACCTCATTATAAATTACACACATTCACAACAAACAAGAATCAATTGTAAACCTAAACAAAACTAACAAGTATGTTTATGTAATATTTATTTTGAAATCCCTTCTCTTAAACACTTAAACTAAAAAAAAGCAACACTTGGGCCTAAGACTAATGTAATGTCTACTTAACACAGACAACAAATAATGCATGCTTAACAATGTAGCCTAATATGAAGATGTGAATAAATTTTACATCAACATCATTTTTTTTTTAAGATTCACATTACCTATAATTGTAGTTCACTATATTTCCAGATTAATATTTACAACAAATACTACTGAGAATTGTTTTAAGCTGTAAAGTAAAACACATTTCTTAAAATTGTAAATATGATTGTTTTAAAATGCATTAATTTAATAACAACCACCAGGGGATGCCTCTGTGTCCTCAGATTGGGTCCCAGGATGAAGGATTCTTCGCGAAGGATCAGTTGCCAGTTGGTCAAGGTCAATAAGGGCCAGGTGGTCTGACATGGGCCTTGACCCCATCTGCCGGGTTTGTATTTCCCCTTAGGCTAGCTTATGCTTCAGCATGGTTTTGTTTTCTTATCAGCTGAAAAGGAAACAAACAAGAATCAAATGTTTTGTATTAAATATTGCATTGTTGATGATTTTAAAAACATAATATATAATATATCTAAATACACACACAAAAAAGTTGTACAAAATGTGTGTAGACCTTGATGTACATAAGAATTTTAATAATCAATTTTCCATTTATTTTTTAAATTAGAACAAAATGAAATATAACAGACCTATAACAATGTAACAGACACATGAATCAAATTACACCCCCTGATGATATCCCATGCTATAATTGAAATTCACAATCACTATCACCCCTGTGCCTTTTCTGTTCCAAGCTATTATGGGCCGTATTCAGAGCTCCGGGCGCATTGCATATGCACCCGGAGCTTTCCGATTTGTGCTACTGCAAATGCGTAGTCATTTTCTAACGTCATCTACGTTTCTTGTTGCAACGTAGATTGCGTATACGCGGTCCTAAAGACACTAGAGCACTCACTAGGGCCCACTAATGTAAATGATGTCATATTTTCTATAAAAGGGTGCCATCTACTGACCGAATGGTCATTAGGAGTGGCGCCCAAGAAGAAGACGGAGCCTGTTGTCGGGGCAAGTGCCAGAAGAGGCCAAAGAGCAGAAGGGAGGACCAGATTCTTCAAGCAACAGGAGAATATTACCTGCAAAGAAAAAAGAAACTACAATCAATGATGACAGTCCCAAGAATGATGACAGCTAAACGGTGAGTCTGAAAGATTTTTTTATTACTTTATTCATCACACTTTAGTTTAAAAGACATTTATTACAAAACAGTGTGGCCACCTGTAGTAATTTTACAGAGTAGGGGGAAATATTATGCATTGTAAATGTTTATTTTAGGCACACATGTATGTAAATATATTTCTGTATGTTTATTGGACACTGTATTTTTTTTTTTACACAGGATACAGCGCAGCATGCTTAGAAGGTTTAACATGCGGACGCTGATATCACTACAAGACTCAGCAATGCTGAGCCTTATAGTTCTATCAGCGCAGCCATGCTAAGCATTCCAAACATGCTGAGCTTGTTTTTTTTTTTAACATAGACATTTTCTATAGAAAGCACAGCGATTTACCCCTTGAAAAATCGATGCATATCGACGGGGATTTTAATTTGCGGGTAAAAATCGTCGGTTAGTGAATACCGCGATTTTAGCTTAAAAATCGCTGTCAAATCACGGCGAAACAAACCGATTTTAAGTCACTTGCTAAAAGCGACTTTAGTAATTATACCCCTTGGAGTTTGAGAATAACATCTCCTAATAAAATAGCTGTTAGCTGAGCTGTAAATCAATATCTTTTGCATAACCTTCCTTGCATATATTAAAGATTAAAAATTATTTTGCACATTTAGTGGCTACTTTTCATATTTCATTGTAATTGTCTTATGGATATGTACTTTCAATATTTAATTGCTGCTTTGTTATGAAGTATACCAGCATTTCAATTAAATGTCAGATTTCTATGATTTAATATAATCATCATCATCATCATCATCCAAAACATAGCATAATGTAATAAGGGACTGTCATTTAATAGGGGCAGTTTATATATAATTACCAGGCTTTAACACTTGCCAATACTTAAACTAACAAAGACATTCAGAAGGTGAAAGAATGTAAAAGAAAAATATAGATTTTAAAAGAAGACTAATGTATACTAAAAATAGGAAGTGTGTACAATATCACGTTCATGCTTTCAGAAATTCTTTCCTTCTGCAATTTTTCTTTTTGTTTTCCCTAGAGCAGTTTTGGGAATCGTTGTCCATTTGAATTTCCTGGTTGACGAGTTACACTATGATGTGTCACATACGGGTGTATATGTCACATCATGTTACTGAAGTGAAAATGAAAAAGGTTCACCCACAACAGGACAATTTGAAAGTTTTTAAAGGCAACTTGAAACACTTCATTGTCCTTTCAAGTGACCCCCTAACATGTCAATACTTTTATTAGGTGTTGTAATGTTAAAGAAAAACTAAACTAATTTTGGTAACCTTTTTATCGAAAGAACATTTCATAGAAAAACTGTGTTAAACTAAACTTGTGTAAGAAACATACCTAATAATATTTAGCATTTTTCAACTAATGGCAGTTATCAATAAGCTTTATGGCAAACTAGACCATTCTATTGAAGGAAAAATGACTTAAAGTCTTAAACTTAAATATTTGTAAAAAAAAAAAGAGGATATTTAGAAAGAAATGTCTAAATAGGAAAAATTATTATTTTTAGGAGTGTAATAATGATAGGTTGTGAATGTTTATTTTATTTATTTATTTATTTCAAATCTTTAGAGCATTTTCTCACATAAAATTAGAATTTCTTAAAGTCCATTTTAGATGAGATCGTATTTGATTTGATCAGATATGTAACCAAGTATTACACAAAGGTTATGTAGTTGCTCACTGGCTTCATTTAGAATCTAAGCATAGGGTATGGCACTGTCCAGTAAGCTATGTCCTATTACTGGCATGCACAAGTGTAAACCTGACAACAAGGACTGCATTCATTAAGTGCAATAATAATAAACTGATAAATAGGAGATTCATAATGCAACCTCTCAGAGTAATGTGTGCAAATGCTAGGAGCTTGGGAAATAAAATCCCCGAATTAATCACAATAATGGCAAGGGATAATCTAGATATTGTGGGAATCACAGAATCATGGTGCAATGAAAATCATGACTGGGACATAGCTATACCGGGTTATAATTTATTTAGAAAGGATAGAGTAGGAAAAATTGGGGGAGGAGTATTATTGTATGTTAGGGAAGGGTTAAATTCTACTTTAATAGGGTGTATTGGAGA
>WWET01002695.1:55329-69661 GCA_011038615.1 Limnodynastes dumerilii | reverse complement strand
CCCTTTATAAATCATTGGTACGCCCTAAAATAAAATACTGTGTTCAGTTCTGGAGGCCATATCTCCAGAAAGACATAAATACATTAGAGACTGTGCAAAGAAGAGCAACTAAAATGGTCCATGGCCTTTGTAACAAATCATACCAAGAAAGGCTAGAGGAACATGTATAGCTAAGTCAGATGCTTGGTTGCATAGGGAGCGGAATTAGTAGCAGAAAGAGAGAAGTAGTGATGCCCCTTTATAAGTCATTGGTACGCCCTCACCTAGAATACTGTGTTCAGTTCTGGAGGCCATATCTCCAGAAAGAGAAATAGATGAGAGACTGTGCAAAGAAGAGCAACTAAAATGGTCCATGGCCTTTGTAACAAATCATACCAAGAAAGGCTAGAGGAACTAAACATGTATAGCTTGGAGCAGAGAAGGGAGAGGGGGGACATGATACCAGCTTTCAAATACATCAAGGGTTGTGACCAGCTAGAGGAGGGCACAATTTTTCAAAAGAAAAGGTGTAATAGAAAACGAGGGCATGAATATAAATTGGAGGGTGGTAGATTCAGAGGAAATGTGCGGAAAAATTACTTCACTGAAAGGGTGATAGATAAGTGGAATAGCCTCCCATCTTTGGTGGTTGAGGCCAATACAGTAGAACAATTTAAACATGCTTGGGATAAATATAAGGGTATCCTAAATTATAAACCAAATTGAGGGTCTAGGGTTTATATAGTTTTGAATAAACAAATGGGCAGACTAGATGGGCCACGTGGCTCTTATCTGCCGTCACTTTCTATGTTTCTATTAAGTGAATGGTCATGGCAAATGACTTGGACAATGTCTAAAATAACATACGTAGGATACTCATATAATAAAAAGATATAAAAGAGTTTTTTTTCACAATCAGATTTTAGTTAGAATCTGGCAACACATTTAGATAATAAGAGAGGATAAGAGGGGTGGGAACATGTAATGACTGCTGGAAATCTAAGTGCTAAAATCTTTAAAACAAAAGAAAAGAAATGTAATAATGTGCAAAATCTCTCATTGAGAAAATTAAATCGGTCTTGGCTACTTGGCTATACCAAGTTCATCATTACTTGGCTATACCAGCGGTGCAGCTTCAACATCCTCAGTTCCCACAATTGCTTCTATACAGAAACTTTCCATTTTTCACCCTCCCGGGACTTTGCAGTGGCACAACGTAGTCAGCAGAATTGTTTTCCCTAGTGTAAAGTGGAGATTACCTAAGCATAAACGAAAATGAGTGATACAACATGAAAAAACAACACAATGAGAACAAGGAAAGCACATCTAGAGAAGAGTGTCAAAACCCTTTTTTCACCAAAACCAGTATCCATTCGAACAATAAGGAAGCGTGCCGCTTGCGCTAATTAGAAGATCCATAGGTATCAGCAATTTAAAGCACAGTGCTGTGAGTGACAGCATATCTGCCTCTTTTTCTTTTTTTTTTAAGACACCTTCAGCCACATATCTATGGACCATCATATTCTTTGATTTACCAAGTATATATTACAATATTTCTCACACCTCTTTACTCATTTGGGACAGATCATCTGGACCTAGCTCCATTATAACCAAATCTTGCAGATTACCCCTAGTTTCATTGAGCGCTATGCCACCATGGTACTATTATACTGCAGATCGTTTATTACTTCGGATAGCTGTATGTTGTGCCAAGTGGCCTTTATTGCTAATTCTTGTATTTGATTCCTGATAACAGCCTATTCTTTATTGAATTTTGCCATCTACTGTATGTATATGAGGATAATGTTTATTATTAACTACTCATTATCTTTACAAATATGGAATGATTTTAAACTCTTCTCCATTTTCAGTCTGGTTCTATATATTGACATGCTCTGAATAACGATATATAATCTGGTATTTTGTATTTGAAATACATTGCTCCAAATATTACACTAATGGAGCAGGAGTATCTATAATTTAGTTGTTCAAGGTGTTGTATATTCACTGTAGTAATACACATTTGTAATTGTTTTTATATATTTTTTTAATGTTTTAATTACTTATATAATTGTATTTAATCAATTCAATCTGTTGAAACCAGCACTCTTATCTTTTCTCTGTTTTTCTGTGTTTACTGGAGAAGTGTCTTTCTCCTTATATAGTATTAGTTGTTACTACTTTCAACAGCATCTACCTCCCCCTCTGGGAGCTTTGTCTCCTATCCTTTTATAGGTGGAACAACCATTTTTTACTTAAAAAATGGAGTTAAGGTGAATTTAAAAAGGTAATTGACTAAAAGGTTAATTAATTCATTTATTTATTTATTTATTTATTTGAGGAACTATAAAACACAGTAAATATGTTAATGTAGAATATACAGTTGATTGAGAATTTGTTTAAAATCAGCTATTAGGGTAGTGAGGTAGGTTAACTGCTTGGCATTGGAGAAGTGACATGATTTATTAACAATAAAATTGAGGAAATGGGTGTGCATGCTGAGTAAGGGCCTGGGTTGCAATCAAAGAAAAGCATATGAGAGTTGAATAAAAGAATTGTTTAATAGGAATGTGATTGACTAAAGAATTATGGAACTTGCCATTTATAATGATTTCTGTGCAACTATGAAGCTATCATAAATGCTTAGAAATTAATACTGAATTAATGAGGTATTTAAAGAGAGCATGATATAATATAATGAGGTGTTTATATTGAATAAACAAGGCATTGGAATAGTGACATACATTTAAGACATACGTTGCTTGAGCAAAGAGCTAAATAATTCAAATCCAGTAAAGGTGTATTTGCTTTGAAAATCAAATTGCTCAGATACACCTGGGGGATGGTAAAACTCAGACGGGAAAGCAGCAATATACAGCATAAAAATAATAGAAAGGCACTGCATATTTTCAACTAAAACTGGGTTAACAAGGTGGTTAGATTGAAACACCATACTGATTGCCAATTCAAAGGAACAGTGGCTCAGTGAGGTTTTAGGATCAAATGAAGAATGACTCACTGAGATTTAGAAACATATTAGTCATAAGTGAATTGCGTGTTAGAATCAAATGGTTTGACTTTGATTTGAGAGTCCAAATGGACTAGAGAATGTAATGAGATATGGAAAATACGCAATAGCTGTTCAAATCAAATAATAAATTAGGTGAACAATGTGCTCAAATGGTGTAAGGTAACAATACTTTAAAGGATAATGTCATCTCTAAAAAACTAGCATAGAGTTAGTCGTTTTTCAAAATGTTTTATTAAATTTACAGAATATCCTTTTTCATGGCCTCCAAATCTCTAATTTAAATGACTGTTAGCTAGAGCTAGGATTGGATTGAGATGCTCCTTTAGTAAGTGTGATGTAATTGATATTAAGAGATAGAGGGCCGTATTCAGAGATCAGTTTTTTCTTTGTTTTCCGTGCGTATTTTTAGGTACGTTTAAACTGCGCATGGGTCGTAACTTTTAATATGCTGTTCACGTAGACTATATGCGTGGAAGTGCCTCACGGATGGACTTGTGAATTGCATGTGGGTAAATACGCACAGAACTCCCAAGGAAAAACACGCACAGAGGAATTTACATAAAAATGGGCAAGGGGCATTTAAATAAAGGGAAGTAGGCGTGATTATACAGATACGCACGGACAAAGGACACACATGCTCGGAAATAGCCACCGAAAGTTACAGCTGGTCTATGGAGGCGGAACTCTCCATGGGCACGGAATAGCAAGGGAAGTGACTGGGGTTTTGGTGGGTGTTACTTTCTCCGTCTGTGCGTATATTTGCACTCTGAACGCCAGACGGATCTATGAATATGACCCAGAATGCCTAAGTCTGGGCATTATGGACTGTATTCACAAATTAGAATGTCTGAAGACTATTATATTTGCAACGTAGTGAGGCTGACCAACTGCTGTACTCCGTATGGATCAGAGCCCTCCGTGCAGGGATTGCCCCCCATGCTTCAGAAATGCATGTAAATTGTACAGTAAGGGCTTGGCTAAGCCCTTGCGTAAGATTCAGTATCCCGCACAGAAGAGTTTTCATGCGTAATACTTAAAGTAGGGGTCCTGCAGGTGGATCCACTATACACATGTAGGAGAGCATGGGGAGTGCCCTTCTCTCCTACATACGGAATAATGAATCTCAAAATCCATAAGATAGCCTCCGCAGTGGAGGTTGCCGTGTTAAACACTATCCTAAATCTGAACAAGGTCCTATATCTCTTAATATCAATTAAGTTCCCTGATCACTGATCATCTCTGTGAAGCTTGGGCTGGTTGAAGTACTGGTATTGGTTTAAAGTAACTTTTGTAAAATAGAGGGTTGCATATGCCTAAAAGAAGCCGAAAAGCTGGGGCCAAGCTGCTGCTCTGAGGATCATAGATTGATTATTATAACTTGACTTTCATATAATGGGGCAAGAATTAAAGCACAAGGGAGAGCAGCAGAAGAACCTGCTTGCACTGGGGTCTCTTTGCCAAAAGGTGGAAACAGCTGTGTTATTGGTAAACTTCATTAACCCATGGAGTTGAACAGGTACCTCCCTACCCTTGATTGCAGGTTTAGTGGACTGATAATACATGTGTTTTAATTTTTTTAAATGCTACAGGAATATTGTGTGGTTTGTTCAGATTTACAGACTTTTGTTGCTTATCTGTTAACTCCATTTCTCTTTTATAGCATTTTTAATGGAGTATTCAATATATTAAATAATACATACATTATTTATATATATAAAATATAAACATTTCTCATACAACATGGGCTGTATATTGTTGAAAGATAAAAAATGTGCTACATTAATGATTAAATAGACTACAGATATCCTGATACAATGTGTTCACTAACCCCTTTAGTGGTACCAGTTGGTAATGAGGAGATGGTAGAAAAGTTAATGCATGACAAGAAATATACCCACTACCCACTAATCAAGGAAGCTGTTTAGAGGGCATAGCCAAGAAATACGTTTTGTTAGAATCTCACTGTAACTGAAGATGGCTGGTAGTTCATTTATGTACTTACATACTCATTCCATGAAGTAAACTGAAAGCACTGTTGGATATCCTAATTAATTGGATAAGGCATGGTCTAACACAATAACTGCAAAGAACACTCAAAAAAAGAGGTATCAGACAAAGTTTCATAGATATCCCTGTCAAACACGTATGATTGGTGTTATTAGCATCAATATATATTCAAATATATCAAGACAGAAATATTGATAGTGCAACAAAGGACTAACAAATTAGTTATACAAAATACCATGAACATATACCATTTTTAAAATCTAATTGTATAGAAATATGACTTACCAATTAGCCTATGCATATAAAAGTGTAGTAATATAACTCATTTGTGTTACCAATATAATTAATTTGCATATATTAGAAGAAGAATATAATTAATGGTGTGATCGAATAGATATGTAAATTCAGGCCCATTATAATGTTTCAGATGTTCATTAATTATCATCATTAATAGGCACAATAAGCAATCAAAGTATTAGTCAATAATTAATAATTAACCTCTGGGTTTCCATGGTTATCTTTTATAGAAGTCATCTTGAATCTTTCAGCATAGACCTCTCTAGCGGGAAACCAAGCTTTTCCAATGAATGAGAAAGTGGAATTGACCTTGTACCCACGTGGCATCCAAAATGGAGTCACCAACAAATTCTTGTTGGCCATTAACCAGGACAGGAGATGGCTTCTTGGATGAAGTGACAGAAAACTTGTCTGAGAAAAAGACTTGATTTGTACAAGGAACAGTGAAAAGTACTGGGAATCTGGAGACTGCAAGGAGATTTAATCTAAAGCTCACAGTATTTACTGATTAATCTTGTAAGGACTAATAAATCTGGGACCCAACATCCTGGAGGGTTGGCAAATACAAATATTATGGGTCCACAACCAAACCCACTGCCCCACCTTGAAGGACGAAGTCTTTCGTAAGCGAAAACTTCTTGACCAAAAAAACTGAAGAAAGGAGCTGGTGACTCTAGCTGACAGTGTCACCTTTGACCCAATCAACAATCAGTTTGTGGAGGTAGAGCCATGGATGATCCAAAATCAGAGGAGAAGCAGGACAATTAATGAAATACAAGAACACTTCTTCAACATATAGAGCTCCCACAGAGAGTTGAACAGGTGGAGTAGAAAATGAGACATTGCCGACAGATAAAAGTTTTCCATCCAATCCACACTGTGGATTCACAGACTGTAAGAGGTGACTTGAGTTCCTGAAATGGAATATGTAAGGACTTGGCAAATTAAATGTCCAGGAAATTTCCAGTTGCACTACTCTCAAGGAAAGCAGATATGTTATACTGTGCCTTGAAAAGAAATAGCTATTGGAAAAATACATTTAAGAGGCTTAGGCCCAGATTCACAACACCGAACATATTGCATATATGTCCGGTGTTTCCCGATATTTGATAGACCGCATATACGCAATCTACGTAGCGAAAAGTTACATAGATTACGTAAAAAAGATACTATGCATGCGCTGCATCAAATATCGGGAAACACCGGACGTATATGCAATACGTCCGGTGTTGTGAATCCGGGCCTTTCCTCTTTAGTGAGACAAAAAGCACCAAGGTGCATAGACTCTTCGGGGTCCAGAGAGGGAGAAAGTGAGAGTAGCCACGCATTGCTGGAAAATTAGGCAGAAGCTGCATCTTTCTCCTGGCTCCTCTCTTTAAAGCATCAGTCAATTTTTATGGCCAATTGCATTAGTTTCTACAAAGAGTCTGATGGAGAATACTGGACCAACGCATCTTTTTAATGGTTAGTGAAACCAAGACGGTACTGGCTTTGGAGTGCAGGGTTGTTTAAGAGGCTATCCACAGACCATCTCCTGAAGTCAGTGCTGTATTTTTCTGCTTAACGTCGGCCCTGACACAGATTATGCAGGTTGGACTCAGCAGATGCTACATGATCCAGGTCATCATATAGAAGTCCCAAGGCTTTAAAAAAGGCATGCATGGAGTGCAGGGCTGGATCCTCTGTAGGCAGTATGAATGCCCAGGATTGAGGGTTGCCTTGTAGGATTTAAATCACTATCCTAACTCGCTGTTGCTCTGTACCAGAGGAAATGGGGCACAGGCGAAAGTAAAGCTTGCAGCACTCCTACAGGTTACGAAAGGTCTTGTGTTCCCCAGGGAAATGCTCAGGAAAGTTGAGCTTGGGCTTGACTGCAGAGTGCTGATGGGGCTCCCATACAGCTTGAGTCATAGCTTTGTGAGCAGCTAGACGCTTAGCGAGACCTTGGACCACCTGGGAAATGGCTTGAATCTGATTGGCCAATAATTGAGTGTGACTATGATTACTGGGGTCCATTGGGTCCATGAGCCCAATGTATGTGGGCTGGTTATAATGTAAGGGAAACACTCACCGAGGCATTGTTCACTGGAGCCCCCTGATGGTAGGGACAGGTAGGGAAAACAGAGGTAAACAAAGAGAGCAACTAGCTAAGCAACCACACAGCAAGGGCAGAATAGAGCAAAGATAGAGAGAGGCAGCACTAGGCAGAACAAAGGCATGAGAGCTTGGCACAGAAGACTGACACAAGGTGCTGGGGCTATGTAAGATTCGCTATAACCAAGAAGGGTGAAGGGTCCCTGACTGAACCAGCCTCCTGCAATGATAGGTGGCTGTCCCAGCTGTGCTATCAGCCAAGAGTGAACACAGCTGCTTGTTACGGGCGGTGTGAGAGGAGAAAGCCATGTGACCATTGTCACCAATGAATGCAAGGATCCCATTTGCTAGGCGACAACAGGAATTTCTCGCTCTGAGTCGTCTTGTGAGTGCTCATTACAAAAACAAAGAACCTGCATTAGTCAGCCTCTGGATTCCATATAGCTGCAAGACATTATCCTAAGAAATCCACCATACATTTCTTTAGCTTTCATTTAATTTATTTATTAACTGGTTTTATGTAGCGCCACAGATTACGAAGTGCTTTACAATTTAACAATCAGTATAAACAAGACTGGGTAATAACAAACAGACTGGGTGGGTAAGAGGGCCCTGATCACAAGCTTACACTCTATAGGACAGTAGGTTTGATACATAAGGGCAAGACTTTAAATTCATAATGTAAATGTGCAGTATTTTTTTTTTTTATAATTTTGTTTTAAATGAGCAGTATTTTGCTGCAAATGCAATATACTTCTGTGGCGTAAAGTTCCTCTTTGGCAGCCATTTTTAACTTGAAATGTGTGAGCTAGCTAATAATTGACAAATAGAAACAAACACAGTATGACCTACTACTGAAATAATTAGCCACAAAGAATGATAGCATACAATAAAACGGAGGACAGCCACACCAATAGACTTATTGGAGAGATTTGAAAACTTCACAAATAGTGCTTGACAGGGTTTAAATATTTTATGGTTGTAGAAATAGACAGAGGGCCGTATTCAGAGAACCATTTTTTTAATGTACGCAATTATACGCAGGGCCGGAGCAAGGAAACACCCACCAACAACCTCGACACTCCCCTCTCCCGGACGTGATGTCGGGGACTTATGACTCCACTCTGTTCTTTACGTGTGTACTTACGGGCGTATATGTGCTCCGTCCATGTGATTCTTGATAACCGCGCCTCCATGCGTTATTTAAATGCCCCCCTCTCACTTTTATGTAAATTTTCAAGTACGTATTTCTACGCCGCCCATCCGCACGTATGTACCCAAGTGTGATTCACATGCCAGTGCCTAAAGCACTTACGAGCGTAACTTACCTTAGTAAAGTTCTACGCATGCGCAGTTGATCCGATCCTAAAAATACGCACGCAACTCCTCGCAAAAACGGTTCTCTGAATATGGCCCAGAATGACTGCTCCCCTAGTGATCCTCAATCCTCAATCCTAACATTGAACCAGTAAGTCAAGTTTATGTTTTGACTGTAAACAAGAAGAGAGAAACTGACATTAAGATCAACTGAACTTTCAAAAGGTCAGCATTAAAGGACATTGTTCAGGATAGGGAAATTAACAGCTGATGCTTATACAAGAAAGACAATGCAGGCAGGATATGAAAGCTGATAATATTTTTAATCATTGGGAATAGCACATGAAACAAGGAGAAAAGCAGATACAGAGTAACTTGATGCCAAGAGATTGAATTAGATAGAGCTAATTTTTCAGCTTAGATATTTTACTTTATATAATAGGATCTTATAAAAAAACAACAAAAACAAAAACAGTTTTATTAACTGGATGATTTTTTATTCTCTATACATTTTTTTATTGTTTATATTATCCTTAATTTCCTATGCACCAGCCCTATTCTACCCTATTTCTGTTAATTCCATCTTACATTTTGTTTTTGCTTCTGTAACCCCCTTTGTCCTCCCTACAACATCTTAAGTACATATTAGTCTTAGCACACTGTATAATATGATGTAATATTTATTTTCCACATTTTTCTTAGACAAAAGCAATCCTCTTTTACCTGGGACTCTTTGAAAACTAGAATTGTATTGTTTCTGTCTTTCATCCTATTGTATGCTCTCAGTAGTGTAATAATTATGTTACTACAATACAGCTGATTACTGTCATAGTAAAATATATCAATTAAATATTGAAATAGACAAACAATCTGCATCCATATTTATTATTATTTTTTATCTTTACTGATTTTGGAATTTTATATAAATTGTATACTTAAATTAAAATGAATTTAAGAAAAACATATCCAAACTTCCTGATGAAACTATTAGATCAAGTAGGCAAAAACTCCAGGGCCAGATTCACACTTAGTACAACAACAAGTACAACCAAATTCTGCATGCAAGATATGAAATTTGGACTAGCAATGCACATGCACATGCGCAGAAGTTACCTGATGGATCTCCATACATACAGAACTTTGTTCCGTACATGTGGAGATCCATTCTGAAAGGACGGTGCATCCTCTCTGTCCGCCTAATCTCCATAAGGTGGTGTGGATGGTCGTCCAGACTGCTGATCCATGTGAGTGACTAAGGCTGCCTTATGGCAGTGTAAGCCACTTAAACTCTCTTCGGGACAGGGGAGTTACATGGGAGTTCACTCCCCTCTTCCGTGCGGACTGCCTGGCCTCCTGTGTGCGGTAAACACACAGAGGTTAGGATATAGTCCCAGAGTTTAAGCATATTAGAAATAACAAGTGGAAATGTACTTGTCATCTTAGACTGCAAGAAGCTATGCAAATAGAATTAGAGTTATGGTTGGCCATTCCTAGCTGATCTCTTAAATGAAGTTTAAAACTAACGCTGTTCAGTATATTTGTGCAATAAGAAAAAGTTTCCATTTTTTTTTCATGTAAAATAAGAAAGTAATATTAGTTTTCACCTTGCACATTGTCCCAGAGAACACTGAACTCCTTTCATGCTGCTAGTCTCCAAATCTGGATCAGTCCCATTGTCTTTTGCTCATTAGTGGATAAAATGGATATTATTATTATTATTATTATTATGATATATATATATTATATATTATTATATTATTATTATTATTATTATTATTATTATTATACAACATCAAGCATCGCTGGAAGTGGGGCTGTATACAGTGATGTCATCCCCTCGCTCGCTTCTCCTACTGTTACTTTCTGTGTTTCAATTCCTCCTCTTCCAAAAGCCCAAACCACCTCTAAACTTTCACTACAGCCATCAATATTGGCAAGACAGATAGTAGGATCATTTTGTGCAATTACCATGTTAACGTAACTACTCTCTATCAAATTAATGTAACTGGATATATTGCTAACTAATTGCTATGATTTCCTCTGTTTGACTTTCTATTTTGGGGCCTATAAATTATATTAAAGAGACTTTGGCACCACAAGCTACTCTTTATCTAGCTGAAATTGTATTTCTTGCTTGGAGGACTGGATTGCTTCCATTTAGAACCACATTATTAAATAGTAGAGATGAGCAGTTCGGATTCCATGAAATCCGATGTATTCGAACTTTGGTGTTCCAAGTCCGGCGGAGCCATGCCTCAGTTCCTCCCACCAAATTCTGATCTGTAATTGAGATAAAACACCTTGTATTTCCTGCTTCCTGTCTCTGACAGATAGTTAAACATGACTGTGATCAGCCAATCACGGACGGTTGAACATACAGGCAGGCTTGTGGAGACTTTTTTTGGTTAAACAACTACAACTTTATTGAGCTGAATGGAAAAACCGAACAGAATGCCTGGGATGAGTGATATAAGCGGTGCCACTATAGTAGGTGGTAGGGGTACAGCAGTTGCTATGGTTCAACAATCCTCTCTGCACTCACCTTTAATACAATCCACCCTCTTAGCAGCTCCTGTGCAGCCCCGCTGAAGAAACAGTCCTCACATGCTATTGCTGGAGCTATACACAAGGTAAGAAAGGTCACAGCTAGACTGTCAGTGACCCAGTGGGCCACCCATGGGAAGGATTCTGGTAGCTCAGAAACACCCCCAAAATAGCTGCAGGTCACAGCCCTGAATAGGACAGGAGCACTGTAGGCAGCAGATTTGCACATTCGATGCCCTACAACTCTGTATTCGGTCCTTATTGTATTTTAGCCCAATATTTTAATGTTTTAATAACTAACATGTTTTTTTTAATTAGAATGCTGTGTTAATTTATTATGTTAAAGAGAAGTTAGGGAGCAGCGTTCCAGAATCTAATGGCACTTGTGTTTTGGATGTTAACAGTGCTGCCACCTGTCTAGGATTGCTATAATGGCAAAAAGATCTATAATAAATTCTTGTTTCATGCTTAAGGCAATAAAACAAAACAACCAATAGGTTTCATTTTTCTCTCTGGTCTGCAGCTGTTGAAAACAAACCTTCCGTTTTTGATCTTGTAACTTCCCACAGTCTTGGGTAAAAATCTATAAATGTCTCAGATTTACTGCACATCTGAGACGTGATACTGTTTCAGTATTGAAGAGATTGCATTGCACATACAGTAAGCTAAAAGCTGAGGCACTAAACAATTGTTCATGGAAATTATAACTAATTTATAATGTCACCACACTAATTACATTAACTAATTTAGGTAGAAATGTGACACCAGTAATATAATTGGAATGGATTAAATAGAGAGTTCATAATCTACCATATCTATAATTCAGATAAATCACAGAGATGAATCTCTGTAAGATTTCAAATTGCAAAAGTATGTTTAAAAACGTTGTAATATAAACTAAAGCACTTTGTAACAAGCTGTTTACTTGGTGATCAGTGACTTCTCTCTAATGAGTTGGTTCTTTTACTACATTTTTATAAATGTATTTAATGATAAATATGATAACAAAGGAGAAGAAAATCAGAATTACTTAAACAACCTCTTTCCATTAAATACAAAAGTAGTTTCTTAATCAACAGTTAAGAATATTCAATAACGATGATGATAATGATAATGCTGATGTTTGGGAAATTCTAAAGTAGAGACTGCGAGAATACCATGCATTATACTTTCCCTAGAGAAAGTCTTATTTTCTGCATTCACCAAGAGATAAAGGAAAAGGTTGCCCCTCTTGTTATTAGCTGAAGCATTGCATACTTCGTATGCATTAACATCTCTATCAATGGGGGTTCCAGATCTCATTATAAGTCACACAACATATGATTCTAGCAATTCTGTTTGTGTTTTTAAAGTGTTTTCACAGGTTATATTATGTTGGAAGAAGACTTTTATTGCTTTAATAAATATAGAAGGTGTACTGAAAATATTAAGTAATAATTCCACTAATCACAATAAGTTAAAAATATTATATTAGGCAAAATAATATGATTTTAAAGGTTGGATCCTACTGACAGCTCACTCCCAGAAGATGAGATTAAAAAAAAATATATAAATTCTGACCTTTGAATAATTACAACCCAGGGGAACACCAATAGGCAGATGTTTAAATAAACAATGAAATTATGGATGATGCATTTGTTTGTTCTATGTGTGAATTTTAGTAGAATGTGTGAACAAATATACAGATTAATTTAAAAAGCTTTTTGGTTGATGAGAAATGTAACTATCTAATCATTTTGATTATAGACTGAAAGAAATGATCAGACTTTTAAAGCCAAGTTACGCATATCTTTGGAGGGTGTATTTAGAAGGGTAGTTAAGAAAACATCAAATAATAATTGGTCTCTTGTTGCAGGAGATCCTAATCTCAAATGCTTCAAAAACACCCATCTGATGCCATGTTATAAGTGGGGACAAAATTTAAGGACCTCTTGGTCCACACTGACTTTACATTGAGAAAACCCGTATTCTCTATGAATGGATGTTATCGCTGCTCTAACTCTATGACCTGCAAGTACCTGGTTCCCGGGACCTCCTTTACCCATCCTCACTCAGGTAAAAGATATAAAATACTGCATCATCTGACTTGTACCACTCAATATGTGGTTTATATAATCATCTGTCCATGTGGCTTGTATTACGTGGGGAAAACTCCACGACAATTTAAGGAGAGGATGGCCCTGCACCGTTCAGCTATAAGATCTGCACTTGAAGGGAAATCATCAGAGCAGCCTGTGGCTAAGCACTTCGCCATGTTTAAACACAATTCATCTGCCCTGAAATATAAAGTAATTGATCACATTCCTCCCCTGAATCGTGTGGGGAATAGAGACCTGGCATAGTTAAAATGTAAAACGATGTGGATACACAGATTAAGGACTGTTTCCCCGGATGGACTTAATGAACTGTTTAGATTAAACTGCTTCCTATGAATTTTTCATTCTTTGTATAGGAATGGACTAAAGTGACGTCCATAACCTTTACTATTCAGGGACTTCTTCCCTAGCTAGTTGGTCTCTGATCACAATAACATATTTTGGAAATGGCACCTATCAGCTAAGATCTTTACAGTAACTACATTTATCCTTAAGGTCCCTCTGCTATCACAGTCTGCTCCTATGTGTATATTGATCTTAGTGGATGAGAATACTCCATATACGGGGATCCCTAGTTTATTATGGGGATTTGCAGTCCTGTTCTACACACTTGTTTATATAGCAGTACTAATTGCTCCATATGTACTTCTGAGGTTGGAGACCCCTGCCATCTATATATATTTTTTGACCCTTATCAAGCTCCTTTTTCTAGTACCTGGCTCCATTCATCATGCTGCTTTTTTTTACCCTTATCAAGCTCCTTTTTCTAGTACCTGGCCCCATACATCATGCCGGCGGTGTGCTATCTTATACAGACTGATCTGTTTGCTCGATCCTCAGTTTTTATGAAAGACACTGTGTTTACACATTTACTGCATTACAGGTTTCCATGACATCGACGGACGGCTATGCACTTTCGGCTTGCGTCACTACTGGCAACCCGTTGCTGGCGTCTGACACGGTCATG
>WWET01002695.1:42879-54992 GCA_011038615.1 Limnodynastes dumerilii | reverse complement strand
ATATATATATATATATCTGCTGTACACATATGATCTGATGAAAGTACAATAAAAGTACTGAAACATCCACGAATTTAATTGAATTCATTGAATTAATTGGAGTTCTGTCCACAATAAGCTTCTTAAGTGTGAATCAGGTCCAGCGTTACTTAGTAATTAGCTGATATAAACATGATTGTTACTATGATAGCAATACTACATGCAAACTTTAAATATATGAGTTAAATCTAACAATGAGTGGTATTTTCTGAACCAACTTCAGGAATGATAATATTTAACCAAACTAGACTGCTTACTAATTATAAAATGCCCAAACTACATGTTACCTTAAACCAGTGGTTCCCAAACTGTGCGCCACGGCTCCCTGGGGTGCCGCGATGCTCTCACCGGGGTGCCTCAGAATGTGTCTATTTCCTATTGTATTGTATTCTATTTTTGTCTTAGGGGTGCCTTAAAAAAAATATGGAGACCCTAAGGGTGCCTTGAACTGAGAAAGTTTGGGAACCACTGCCTTAGACTAACCAATTAAACATTTAAAAAAACATTGGATAGCCACAATAAGTCCAAATAATTTAACATTAACCTTCAATTCCTACTAGACATCTATAAAAATAGACATTACATATTCGATTATATATGGAATTAAAGTATTTAAGGTTATTATTTCATAATTCTCTCTTTGGGAAAGATGTTTTAATCAGTCTTCTCCACATATATCCTTAGGAATGTACTCTATTGCTTTAATTTGAAATGTGTCTGGTTTTGAATTATGGAACTGTATAAAATATCTTGGAACACTATGATTTGCAAATTTATTAGAAATATTTGTCATGTGTTCCAAAATTTTTTAGCATTCGCTTTGTCTTTCATATATAGCTGAGGCCGCAAATATATTACATAAGAATTAATGCAATTAAGGCGATGTTTAATTTTATAGCTTTTAGTTCCTTCTACATTTAAAAAAATTCTAACCTTGTGGGTATGCTTACACCCTTTACAGTTTCCACAAGGAAAGAAACAACCAAATTTTGGCATAAAAAAGTATTGGTTTATGGAAACTAGGGGAAATCATAGATTTGATCATTTTAGGTTTTCTAAAGACTACTTAGGTTAGCCTAAGCTTTAAGAAGTCTTATTAATGATGAATCATCAATAGAAGAAAAACGAATGAAACCAAGATTCAGGTTTTGCATTTACTTCCTTTTGCAAAGAAATAATATGTTAGCCTAAGCTTTAAGAAGTTTTATTAGTGATGAATCATCAATAGAAGAAAAACAAATTAAACCAAGAATCAGGTTTGCATTTTAAAGGAAAAGAAAAGCTACTGAAAGTAAACTAAAAGTAAAGTAATGCATCAAATTTATATTATGTAACTAATTATCAGAATAAATAAATATAAGAAGAGAGAATTGGATCATTAATTGGAACATTAAGATGGACCAATGTTTTGACATTATTTGTTGGAATTTTTTTGTCTGCTGTATTATAATTCATTCTTCACTTTTATCTTTATGTTGAAAGAGAGTCCCTATCCAATTTCCCCTCACACAAGTAAATAGTGAAAAAGGTATATTTTGCTTCCACTAGTGGCAGCTTGAAAACTCCAGGTATCCATTTGCTTCCACATCTTTAATATGGGTTGATGTTGCCAATTCTGCTGTTGAAAAAAGATTTTTAATTTCAAGGCCAGGAATTCTATAGTCGGTCCCCCAAATTTTGCTGCATAACCAAGACCATATGAATTTGAAGTCCTAGACAAAGGTCTTAAACTCCAATTCAAAACCTGACCATACAAATAAGATACCATCTATATATCTTCTATAATATCTTATAGGCAACTGAGCCAAGGTATAGATATGTTCTAGCTCCCAGCTTCCCATATACAGGTTGGCAAAGCTGGGAGCGAAAACTGTCCCCATAGTGGTTCCATTGATTTGCAGATAGTACCATTCCAAAAATAAGAAATAATTTATCTCCAAAATGAATCTTGTGTGCCTCAAGATACAGGCTATTTTCTCTTTTGTTAATTCAGGTCAGCTGATAAAACATCTTTCAGCACCTTTACACCTCGATCATGGGGGATCGAGGTGTATAGGGCCTGGACGTAGTAGTACATAACCTATAGAAAGAGTTCCATATAAGTTCTTTTTAAACTTTTTAGCACATGTCGAGTCCTTTAGATAAGAATCCAGTAATGGTACATAATGTTTAATTTAGCTGTCCACATATTCAGATATTTTTGAGGTAATAGAGCCCATACCTGAAACAATTGGAGGTCTAGGTGGATGTTCCTTATCCTTATGGACTTTAGATAGATTGTAGAAAGTGGCTATTTTTGGTGTATAATTTAAAAAAAAAAAGTATATTCATCTCTACATATTATATGTAGAATTAAACCTTTTGATATAATAATAAACTCTAATTCTTGGACAAATTTATCTGTAGGATCAGAACTCAGTTCTTATAGAATTCTGAATTATTTAGCTGCCGCAATGCTTTAGTTGTACAGTCCACTCTGTTTATTAAAACAATACCTCCTTCTTTGTCCGCCTGTTTGAATATTAAATCAGGATTCTCCATTAAATTCTTTAAAATCTTCTTTTCCCATGTATTCAAATTAGATTTAATAGAGCAGTTGTTTATACTAAGATCATAGAAGTCTTTTTTGACTAGTTTTATAAACATTTCAATATTACTTCCCCTAAATTCCAAGGGATAGAATAAAGATTTGGGCTTTAAGCCTGAACTATTGTTTATTGATGTTAACAGAAATGAATCTATAATTTGTTCATTTTTAGCAAAATGCCTTTTTAATGTTGGACTTCTCTGTAACTTTGCTAAATCTATAGTCAAGTCAAAAAAATTGGGAGGACAAGAAGGAGTGAAAGATAAGCCTTTCTGTAAAACGCATAACTCTGTGGTATTGAGATTAACACTTGAAAGGTATATACTTGGATTTAATCTTTCAATCTTTTTTTCACTCTAAAGCTGGCCATCAGGTGATCGGGCAAATAATCGCTGTAGTTAGTGGCCAAGATCCATTTTTCAAACTCCAAATAAATGCACCAGAAACACTCTGGTACGATTATTTGGCCTTTTGACATGTTTGATTTAAATCGGTAGCACGCTCCCGATATTTTAAAGGAGCCAATCAGCAAGTTGAATGGCTCCCTCTTCCTGAAAGGTGCTGCTGCATATCTATGTACAAAGCTGCTCTGACAGCTCTGAAGTATACCTTCAAAGCTGTGAGAGCAGCATAGTACATACTATAGTACATGGAGCAGTGTCTATTGCAAGGAGTAGTACAGACAGGGCACAGCACGGCTTCGGCTGATCCCTGTCTGTATTACTCCCTGCAATAGACGTTGCTGTATATCTAAGTATTATGCTGCTTTAACAGCTTTTAAGGTATACTTCAGAGCTGTCAGAGAAGCTTTGTACATAGATATGCAGCAGCACCAAGAGCCCTAGCCCCCCTCTTCTTGCTAGGATTATCGTTGCCAACAGAGGAGGTGTATGGTGCCAATAGCAGGACATTTTCCTAGTGGGAAATCATCACATTTATCGGGCCACCCCCTGCTGGGACCAATAATCGTCCTAGTGTATGGCCAGCTTAAGAGCGTTTTGTTGTTCTTTTTCCTCTCCCAACAATCTTTTCTTGAGCCTCTGATTTGGGGAGTATTGAGAAAGGGCTTATCCTGTGTCAGATACAGTCCTAAAAAAGAGGAAGAAGATGCAGTAGAAGGATGTGTCATAGACCCTAGCGTTGACAGACCCTGATCATCTTGCACCTCTATAGAAAGTCCGGTATCCCGCACTGTTTCAGACAAGGCTTCAAATCTATTATTACTTGATATATTTGATACAGATGATTTTTCCAAAATGTCTTTATTATTTTAATTATTATTAATTAGCTACCTTTGTTTGTAAGGAACTTTATTCCATTTTTGATTAGAGTTGTTTCTATTAATTGTCTGATTACTGGAAACATCCTTTTGGGCATCATTAGTTTTAGCATTCTAAGGGGGTTTTGACTTTAATTCTTTTAAAAATGTTTTGCACCAATTCCGCATTTGATTCTGAATATAATCCCGTTCATCCCTCTGAAATTTATCTGCTTTAATTTCCATTATCGATTGCTCTTACTGATTTTACTTCTATGTCAACATCTGTTTCTATATCTAAAAACTTAGTGCCTAACATTCAAATCCTGTATGTGTGTGTGTATATATATACAACACAGCACCCTTATCAGCGTGACATGTCATTCTGAAGCAGAGGCGCTGAGAGGTTGGAGGGTGAGGAAGAAGAGAGAAGAAGACAGCAAACAGATAAGAGACCTATAAAACTTATTGGGGGCTAAAGTATGTGCTACTCTACTGTCAGTTTTACAGTTTGACAGGCAGTGCAGCAACAGCAGAAAGCTTATGCAATTCTGCACCCTGACAGAGAAACATGAAAGTTTTAGGAGAGAGGAGGTGCCTCTACAGACATGTGTTACAATTTAACCAATTCAATTCTGCACCCTGACAGAGAAACATGAAAGTTTTAGGAGAGAGGAGGTGCCTCTACAGACATGTGTTACAATTTCCTTGAACCCATTCATGTCACTCTCCTTCCCGGGCACCTTGGCATAATTTACAGAAATAAGTGATCTAATCAGATGTTATCTGATGCTACTGTCAGTTTTACAGTTTGACAGGCAGTGCAGCAACAGCAGAAAGCTTATGCAATTCTGCACCCTGACAGAGAAACATGAAAGTTTTAGGAGAGAGGAGGTGCCTCTACAGACATGTGTTACAATTTCCTTGAACCCATTCATGTCACTCTCCTTCCCGGGCCCAGCACCTTGGCAACTGTCTTATGTTGCCTAATGCTAGTGGACCTGCTAATAGCAAAGCTTATATTTGATTGACTAATAAACACGGTTATACCTGTGAACTTGTTTTATATATTTACATAATATGACTTTGTTTCATACATCAGTATTTAAAAGTAATGGATAACATCTCCCCTATACAGAACATAGATGTGATTTCCTCATTGTCAGCAGAATCTTATTTCTTGTATTCTGCAATTCATCTGAATTAAAATAAACAGTAAAGCAATTAGACACCAAAAAACAATTCAAATGTAATTAGATAAAAGCCTGAAAGGGAAAGGTTATACATAAACAGTCTGCACATATGGTGGAAACTGTGAGAAGTCTGTCAAGAAAATAATTAGCTTTGTTTTTGTTTTGCTTCTGTCTTATCCATGGCATTTAACTTGTACTTTTATGTCAATTTTATAAAAAGAAGCTACAAAGGAAACACAATTATATTGTTGCTATATTCATGATATTAGCTAGTTCATTTGCATTCAGCATAATTATGATATAATATTATTTCTGCAATTATTACTTTGTAAAGTATGATACTCACACATACTAACTTTGGAGGTGAAAGTAAGTATGGTTTTGCACAGTATTTCAATGTTCATGTAACATACCTTCACCCAAGGTCTTTGTTTTGATAGATTTATTTGCAAAGTAATCATAATTCTCTCATATGTGTCCATTGTTAGTATATTTATTTTATTAAGACCAGTACCAGATCCCTAACACCCACAAGAGCTTCACCATAGATATAAATTCTCCAGGCCTTCTGCTGCAGTGAATGAAAATGAATGTCAGTGATTGACATCCTCCTCTTAAGTACACAATCACTGGGATTCATCCTTAAGCCAGGGTTGCCGACTTTTGCCAGTTTCCCTCCGGGAGATCCCGGAGGAAAGCTAAAGATGAATGTGGGGGGCGTGGCTTAATGACGCGATTTATGCAAATCGAATAATTTAGCTCGCCCCTGACTCATACTTACCCGGTTTTAGCTGAAATAGGGATCAGGACAGGGCTTGAAGGCGCAAATTGCGTCATCAAGTCGCTCCCTGGTCCTAGCAACACTAGTATACTAGTGTTGCTAGGAAGGGGTCAGGACTTGAGGCAGTGGTTTCCATAAAACCACGGGCCTCAAGTCACTTGCGGGAGATTTGCAGGCTCTGCCGGGATACCGCGAGAACTGCCAGAATTTCGGGAGTCTCCCGGACATTCCGGGAGAGTCAGCAACCCTGCCTAAAGTACTGCAGCGGATTTTGAATGCTCACTATATGATCCAGCCACGGATATAGCTGGATCATATAGGAAATAGCAGAATGTACCATAACAATTTTTTTTAAGCAAATGAAACTACCCTATGCTCAGGGTTCCATCGCAGAGCTCTGAGCACAGAAGCACAGAATATGCAATGTTATGATTTCATAAGTGCTGTGCTTCTGGGTCACAGAGTCAGTGAATAGGAGCATCAGATGGTTCACTAAGCAATATAAAAGTAAGAAGATAGGAGTAAGGAGAATGAGGTAAAAGATAGACGTAAGGAGACAGAAGTCATCCAGTTTCAGATCCGAGCGTACATCAGCTGGCGTGATGTATTTTTCCATGATGTGCAAGAGAGCATACTTAAACTATGACACACGCATGTGCTACCTATTCAAACCCCGGTGTAATTAGCGGTATATTGGCTTGTGTGCTGAACTGCGTTCCATGGGCATGTGTGGGTGGAGACACGTAGTGAATGAGCTGGCTGGGTGTAACCTCACAGCTGCACCCATTCCATATTAAGATACATTCAAACAGTTGCACTTTCTAGGGGTCATATCTTAGTTAGAGGGGTGCATTTATTATAACGCTCATTGTGAGCGTTATTGTTCAGTGCAAGGCTCGCTGCACCTCGCAGCGAGTCTTGCACCTCTTTCCACCAAATTAAGTATATATATCACCTGTCCGGCGAGGTCCCACGATGATCTGCGGGACTTTCGCCGGGATCGAGTGAAGAATTAGTTCCTGCGCATGCGCAGTAGTTGCCTTTTGGAACTTAGAAACTTTTGTCCCAAAAGGTAAGTAACACTGCACATGCGTGGGAATCCGAAGCAGACGCGGCGCCGGGACAGGTAAGAAATCTGTTTATTTTGTATTGTTTTTTAAAATTATTATTATATTAAAGTATTTTTATTAAAAATGTATTAATTATCTATGTAAAAAATGTTTTTTATATTTTTTATTTTTTGTACATTTTCATTAGTGTTTTGCATTACAGCGGTCTCCCGATATATACCCCATTTTCATCCCCCTAATAACAGCTATAAGAGGGAGAAAAAGGGGGATATATGGGGGGACCGCTGTAATACCTACCCTAACGCCATCTTGAGATGGCATTATTTAACGTATCGATTGTTAAAATCTGCGCCGACACTTTGTAAATTCAGCGATCAGCCCGCCCGCATTCATTAGAGCGGGCTGGCGATCGGGGTAGGAATGCTAATGATCACCATGGTTTCCATGGCGATCATTGCATTAGTAAATGGTGATGCCTTCATTTTCAGGAGATAAAGACCATTTTCAGGTGAAAACGGTCTTTATCTCCTGAAGATGAAGTTATCACCATTTAGTAAATGGAGCCCTAGATCACATATCCTCACAGCACATAAAATTCAATTCTTAAACACTTTCACTTACTTTTTTTAAAAGTAATAACTCCATTAAACTTTTGCTTTACCCTATATATGGTGCTATACTTCATTATCTTTACGCTATAAATACTATTCAGGGGGCTCCCCATGGTGGAGCCAGAGGCAATCATGCAACTAAAATGGTCCATGAGATGTGCTACAAAACATACCAAGAAAGACTAGAGGAACTAAACACCTATAGCTTTAGGAAAGGATAGGGGGATATAACTGCTTTTAAATATATCAAGAGTAGTAACCAGCTAAAAGAGGATGTAATAGAACAAGAGGGCATGTATATAAACTGAGGGGTGGTAAGTTCAATGGAAATGTGTGAAAACTTTACTTCACTGAAAGGGTGATAGATAAGTGGAATAGCCTCCCATCTGAGGTGGTCAAGGCAAACAGAGTAGAACAGTTTAAACTTGGGATAAATATAAGGATATCCTAAATCGCATACTACATTGAGGTTATAATAGGATCTAGGGTCAGTATAGTTTTAAATAAACAACTGGGAAGACTGGATGGGCCATATTGCTCTTACTTGCCATCACCTTCTATGTTTCTTTGTTTCTACATATATTATTAGAATAAGTTAATATTAAAGAATTCTAAATGACATAAAAAAAAAACAATAAACGGTATTTCTTTGTGCACACAAGCTACCACTAACTATAATTACCAATAATTTTGCACCTTAAGTGTTTTGAATGCATTTTAATGGTAAATGTTCTTTAGCTGCCATTCAAACAAAAATATTGAGAATATGAAAAAAACTAATCATTCTGTCAACCACATTCAGAATCACCATGGAGATAATGATGACAGATGAAATTCTCACAAGGAATGATAACTTCTATATATCAATCCAACAAAAACTTACTTTACGTTGTCATTTAACAGAACTGACTGTTGGCACTTGCATATAAAAGTAATTACATTTTCTTTTTTGAAGTCCTATTACACTCTTTTCTCAAATAATGTACAAATAATAAAGATGTGTTGTTTATTCTTGCACTAGTCATTACTACACAAATGATACTATACATGTATCTATCCTTTCTTATACAATGCTTTTAAATATTGAGTGTCTGGTATCTTGCTAAGATATTCATAATTTTATATAAAATATATAACAAGAAATAAAGGCAACTTTGAAACAATCATACCACAGAATTCTACATAAAAAGGTACTAAATACAAATGTGATTATGTTGATGGAGAACTTTTTTTTTTGCTGGTTACCTTTTAATTACTTGGACATCAATAGTGTGAAAGCATCTATGCAGGAGGTAAGCAGTGAACAGACATGTTGGAAGTAGACAGTGGTGTAACTGGGTGGGTTTTGTAGGGCATGTGCCCTGGGCGCCAGTGGCTTTGGAGGCACCATCGGTGCCATTGGAGCACATACCCAACAGAACCCATTGGTGCACAAATGCGTTTCGGATCCATTCCCTCTCCTCATCTGTGAAAATGACAGCCGAAGCAGCTGAAGAGAAGAGGGGGTGGAACTTCCTCTCTTCTGTACAGTCTGTCCCAGAGTCTCTGATAATGTCAGTGACAGTAAAGTAAATAAAAAGTAAAACAGAAAAGAAAAGTATAAAACCATGATTACCTGATTCTGACCTCCGGTTTGTGTGACAGCAGCTGTAGCGCGGCATACGACCCCTCAGCGTTCAGCCGGACATCGCCGGTCTATTGGACACACTACGAGAGTGTGTCCGGCTGAACACTGAGGGGTCGCATTGCCCTAGATATGCTACTGGAGGTAGATGAAAAGATTTTGGTAGAGATAGAGAATGCATATTTAGAAATGACCCTTTGACTTGAAATTTTTAAGGCACTTTTGAGAGGGAAATTTTGGTGAAATATGGAAACTGATGCATGACTTTTGCAGCCAATAAACAATAATGGTAAAGATGACTGTTTTTATAGTTTTCCAAATTTGCGGTTTATACACAAATGTCTTCAGTATAGCTTACTCCTTAGGCATTCACATAAAAACAGTTTGCTGACTTTATTCTACTTAAAGCTCACTAGTATGTGTCAACAACAAAAATAGCAACTGACACTAATGGATTTTAAAGCAAAATAAGTGGGATCTCTTCTCGTATTTCTATAAATTCATGCTGGGATTTTGACCTTTATTGGTTCAAGGCTCAATGGAACTTGCATGCAAAGGTATTTTGCATCTAGTTTATAAAAGTGTAGTGGGTTCCTGACAATGACGGGAAGAAAATATTTGTACATTGTAACTACTTTTTATGCAGCATGATTGTATTTTTCACATGCAGACTTTAAAGATAAAATAAAATGACAATTATTTTTGATGGACTTATTTTTACAAAGTAATATATGCGAAACTTGCCTGTATATACTGTAATTCTATATGGATTATGATAGGAATATGCTTATTATTGCTTTATTTTTCCATGTTTTGTGTTCCAAAAAGATTTAATGTGTTAATTAAGCTTATTCATATCATGCATTAATTATTCCTTACACAAATTATGACATAATGACATTTAATCCAGAACATGAGATAATCTTCAGGCATTTAAAAAAGTTATTAATGTGCATACAATATATAAAGAAATCAGTCTCATTTCTTCAATTTAATGGTAAAAATTTCCCCAATTCTACATGGCTGAGAGTAATAAATGTTTCCGTTTACTGGGTACCTTTTAGACATGTAAACAATTTTATATATAAAATTCATTGAACCGTTTGTCTGTCCAGTTATGCATTTGGATTGCACCGATTGGGATAAAACCAATGTGTGGTGGTCTAGTTGGATCTTGACCAGGTTGTAAGGGGTTAGGATATTGGTCGGACCTCCAGTTGGGAAGAAATTTTACATGGAGAGTCTGTCCTGAGCCATCCACTGAATGGATTTGGCTGTTAGCAGTCGCAGTTAGCAATGTTGTGTATGGCATTATCCACCTGTTATCAATAGGGACTGCCCCACAGGCTGCAAAGGGAAAAGAAGGTGTGGCATGTACAAATAAGGTCAGCTGTGGGCTGAATTTGGTGGAACAGAGGCAGAGCTTATTTTGAATGATGGATTTGGAAGAAAATTTTAGAGTGGTAACAGAGTTGATCTCATTAAACATACTATGGGATTTGGGTCCCAGTCAGACCTCCTGTTGGTATACACAGGGCAGAACTTACACTGGGCCTAAATTACACTTAAGAAGGAAATAAGTAAGTGCAGATTCAAAAAAAATGCCAAGTGCCAAGTGTACTCCCATGACACTCCACTCGTTCTTACAGATCTTTGCAGACTTTCTCCACCATAGGGCTACCTTAACTCTCCATGCGTATCTTTGTGCGTATTTTGCTAAAGTACATGCAGACTGTGCAAACCCAGCCCATACTGCCTTATTTAAATGTTTTCCCCCACCCCTTACAGACTATTGGCACTCCTCTTCTTATAGATGTTATTAGCTACGGAGATTAATTCTGTGTGCAATGGGTTACTTTGCATAAAATCTGGCTTCAGCATGTGTAAATCACAAAACACGTCAAGATATGCACACAGCATGTGTATATTTAGGAATGTTATTAAGTGTAAGTCAGGGCCAAGGAGTCAGTTCTGGGTCTTCCACTGGATGGATTTGGTTGAAATCACAACCCAATTTGTGGGACACAAAAGGGTCAGGGCTAATGGAAAAGAGGGTGTTTTTGAGCAAATATGGTCAGTTAGGGGTGGAGTTTGGCTTGAAAAGGTGCGTAGCTTATTTTGAATTATATTGTATGATGTTATTAACTATGTAAAAGTGATTATAAATATGAAAGGAAAGGAAAGCTGTGGATTAGGGCTATTGGCGAAATCCCAAAAACAAAAAGTGCTCTGGGCAGTCACCTTATGGATGTGTTGGAAGAGCTGCTAAGCTGCTAATTCATTTTAAAATGTTGACTGTAACATTCAACTCATTGATAAGTTAATAACTTGAAGATTTAAACCCGGGCATCGCTGGGCACATCTGCTAATAATGTATAATTTCTTTATGAATCCTATATTATTTGTTAAATAACCTGCCATAAAGGTGTAATATCTAAATCAGATTTCCCCACTCCAGGTCACTGCCTAGGGTCACAAACACAAAGTCAATATATTCAAATATAATCTGAATTTACACTATTTGCTAACACATAAAACAAAGCAAGTGATGGGTAAGATGGATGATCAATTAAATCTTACTGCTGCCTGCACACTAAACGGTTTAGATTTATATCTGCTTTGAAACTGTGTTGTAGTATTTAAACTCCATTTGGAGACAAAATAACATATATTACAAGTATATGCACAGTGGGTGTTCTTACAGAGCTATAATGTGAGTCAGGGTTAACTCAATGAAAATAGAAAATAAAAATATATCTATGGAATATTCAATTACCCTGCACTGACATCTTTATAAGCCATCTCTCCCATTTATCCAATTCCTATACAAAAGAACAGCAAAAGAAAATAACCAATTTTCATATACTTTACCACCCACTAACATATATGCTTAATCCAAAAAAAGAGTCTCTCTCTCTCTCTCTCTCTCTCTCTCTTCTCTCTCTCTCTC
>WWET01002695.1:32465-42737 GCA_011038615.1 Limnodynastes dumerilii | reverse complement strand
CTCTCCTTTACCTTTGGTGTGAGTATTGCAAACCTTCTTTTATACCTTTTTACATATTTTTTTGTATATGTTCATACCTATTCATCACTTATATGTTTTATACTATTGATATTAGAATATCAACATTTTATTCATTATGTCTTTTATATTAACCCGGCTAAATTGCCTGAGAGTATAGGTTTTACATCTGTGAACACCAACCTTCAAATGACTGTTATATCACATATGAACTGTAATATAAAGGATTTGTGAAAGAACATTTCTTTTAGTGCTTGTTCTATGCCGCTAGCATAGAGATTATTATCTTGGTATAGTATAGAGGTCATTCTATTGCTCTTTTTTTATTGTGGTAGAGCAATTTTTGTATTCAGTTGACTAAGTAGCAAGGGAGGATTAGCCCTAACATCATATCACAATGACAAGGGAGTGACTGGATTTACTGGATGTTTCCAGGCATTTTAACTGATTACCATGTGCAACCATATGATGTACACAAGTATTTACGGTGATGCTTATAGATTAGAATATGCACAGTATTCATCAGTACATTACAGCCATTGATTTCTCAGTCATTGTCACAAATCACCATACTAGCTTAGGGATGTGCTTCCCCGGTTAGAACGGCCCTATTTCGATAGGGCCGTTCTCTCCCAGCCACTTTTGAACTGGCTGGGATTTCGATTGCATATGCCTCGAGGAGGCATTGCAATCGATCCATGGAGCTTTCGGTGCTTCGAAATGGTAAGAAAAAATAGTTCCCCACTCCCAGGGCCGTATTACCTACAAGGTAACCTAGGCATCTGCCTAGGGCCCAGCGAACCCTGGGGGCCTGTGGTTGCCCAGGATCCACCACATTTATTCACCCTTGCAGCATTAGTAGACGAGACCTGACATTTCCGACATGCAGGCCCCCTTAGTGGGCACCAAATCGGCATCTTGACTAGGGCCTCATCAGTTTTAAATCCGACTCTGCCCACTCCTTTCCCTAATTTTAACCCTTACCCTCCCCTCTCACTACCCTAACCCTAACCTTCTTTTCCTGGCAGCCTCACCCTAACCCTTCCTTCCTTGCAGCCTGACCCTAACCCACCATTTTCCGCAGCCTGACCCTAACCCTCCATCTACCACAGCCTGACCCTAACCCTACCTCTCCTGCAGCCTGACCCTAACCCTCCCACCCCTGCAGTCTGATCCTAACCCTCCCTACCCCACACGGAGAAGTTACTCACCTTAGGTAACAGCGGCGGAACGGTGGCGGTATAGGAATATCGTTGGCGGCTGTATTTCCAAAGGAGAAAAGGTGAAGTATGCCGAACGGCATACTCACCAATTCTAAAAAAAAAGTAGAAAAAGGTAAGTAACTTTTGAATGTCCCTATTTCGGAAACGGGACATTCTTTACGGGGATTGCAAACGCTAGCTTAGTTATCAGAACCTGATGTATACATAGGGTCAGATTTACTAAGCTATGGGTTTGGAAAAGTTGAGATGTTGCCCATAGCAACCAATCAGATTCTAGCTGACATTCTCTAGTATGTACAGATTCTAGCTGACATTCTCTAGTGTGTGATAGGAAAGTGAGCGCTAGAATCTGATTAGTTGCTATGGGCAACATCTCCACTTTTCCAAACCTGCAGCTTAGTAAATTTGGCCCATAAGCTTTACCTTTAGCAACTTCCACGCCCATTGATCCAGATATAAGGTCATGATCCAGACTTAATTTATGCTGAATGTGTAAATCTGGCTGTGGGAATGCACTGCACATGCACGTGTTGATGTTACTCATCATAACTCTGATCATATGTATCTTGTATGTAGGGTTTTTCAACCCAGTTATTGCCGGGCAAAAATAAAAAGCCCCGTTTTAAGGAAATTCCTGGGTCAGAGCCTTTCACACTGCACGGTAGACCCGGGAAATTCCTGAACCCGGGCCTAACCTGTCAGTGTAGGGGAAGCGCGCAGCTCCCAGGAAGGGATTTGCTTACTGTTTGCTTACTGTTGCATAGCAGGTGTGTTAGGTGAGGTCAGGACCTTTCACATAACCACCTACCCAGGTCCAACATGGGAAAAACCCTTCTTTTTTTCCCATGTCTGACTCCTAGGTCATAAACTTGGTACCAGGACCCTGGTGACTTTCAGATCACCACCAAAAACACGGGTTTTAGCCGAGACCCAGGTTTTTAGTGGTGATCTAAAAGGGGTTTAACAGTCATGTGGAAAAAATGCTGCAAAGTGCTCTTGTCCAATGAAGTATACAGCCTATAGCCTCCTGAAATAATGGTTATTTTAGAAATCATTAGAATAGTCTGCAACATAAAGAAAGATTGGATGATGAAATCCGAAGGGACTGACAAAATGTGCATTATTGACGGTAATAGATAGGGTGCAGTCTTATTAGCAGAGGCTGCGGCTTGTACAGCCACAAACCTCTGCCACTTAAGTGTTTAAATGGTTTTTTAAAATGCTTTCATTTTTCCGACGATACATTAATGACAGCGCATAGTAGCGATATTCCATATTTTAATCTTTATTTAATTAAATTAAACATTTTTTTAAGCAAAGGGGTCATTTTCACATTGAAAAATATTTGCTCTTAATACTTACTCCACCTACTGATATGGTGTAAGCGTATCACGTTAGCGCAGGCACTTTTTTCTGCTGTTGCAACTATTTAAATGAGAAAAGCACCCCTTTCCTCATCAAAATATAGTGGAAGGTCCAGTTCCACTATCGTTGAGTAGATTGAAACGGACTCAGAGTGTCGCTCGCTCACTTTTGCTGCGATTCTATCAGAAAACCTGATGGAAATGCAGCTCAGGATCTTAGTCTTTCATGGCTATTCCAAGTTATGACAAATTCATGTGTCCCAGGTGAGATGTTTAGACATATGTTATTTTTTTGTGGCATAACCCTAAAAGTATAACCACAGACATAAAACTTAATTGTTACATTGTTAATTGTTGTAACTTTAAGAAAAACAAACAAATAAAAAAGCCATAAGGATTTGGAGAAAGCATTTTTGATGAAGAATACAATTTTTATATCAATTTATTGTACTGCCGTGTAGTGAAGGTAAAAGCTTTTAGTGCTAAGGCTCTGTAAACATTTTCTGTCAGTCTGCTGATCAAGCGTAAAGGCATGCAGTAAAGTACTTTCTGCTCAAGTCATCCTTCGTCACTCCCAGTCCACCATTGCATTATCAAATGGAAGAACTAGTTGTACTTTTTTTTTTTTTTTAAAGTCTGATTATAGGCAGTTATCAGTCAAAACTTTAAAACCACTGACAGGTGAAATAGTGAATAACATTGATAATTTGGTACCTGGTAGTGGGTGGTATATTTTTGGCTGCAAGCAATCCGTATATATTTTAATAGCAGGAAAAATAGGCAAGCATAAGGATCTAAGTGACGTAGACAAGAGTCATATTGTAATGGTTAGATGACTGGGATGGAGCATCTCCAAAATAGCAGGTCTTTCTTTGTGTTCTCAGTTTGCAGTGGATAATACCTAAGGTTGTCTGAGGAAGGACAACCATTGAACCTGTAACAGAGTCATGGGTTCTCAAAGGCTCACTGATGTGCATGAAGAACAAAGGCTAGATTGTCTGATCTCACAGAGTAGTTACTATAGCACATGTTTCTGAATAAGTTCATTCTGGATTTGATAAATAGGTTGAAACACACAGAGCATTACTTAGTATTGAAATGTGTAGTCACAGAGCGCCCATGATGGCCTTTGTCCACCACCAAAAGGGCCTACAATGTGCATATGAGCTTCGGAACTGGACCATGGAGCAACAGAAGATGGTAACTTGATTAAAAAGGAAGTGGGAATAAGGCAAGTCAGTGAGAGGTAGTGTGACACTCTGGGCAATGTTCTACTGTGATGGTGTTATTTTAACTAAATTACAGTTTATACACTTTATTGTGAATAATTAATCTATGAATGTGGCATAAGTTCATCCTGAGACACACCCTTTCTCTTTTTATTGGAGTTTTGTATACTAAATAGGTGTAGGATTGCACAGAGAATTCCATATTTTGGTTACTTTGACACGTACCACATACCTAAACTTTGTTGTAGACCATTACACACCTAAATGGCAACAGTATTCCCTGATGGCAGTAACCTCAACAAAAATGGTTCAGGAATGGTATGACATAAAGTTCAAGTTGTTGACTTAATCTTCAAAATTTCTCTAATTAAATTCAAACGAGCATCTGGGGCATGTGCAGTAAAACAAAAGACTGAGCTATGAAAGTCCCACATCCCAGCTCAAAGGACTGTAATGTCTTTTTGTCATATACCACAGAACAATATCAGAGGCCTTGTGTCCATGCTTCCACACGTCGTAGCTGTTTTGATTGCACAGGGGGACCTACCTACCTACCTACACAATATTAGGCAGGGAGTTTGTTATGACTGATCTTTCTAAATGGAAACTATGGCTCAGATTCATATATAGTAACACAAGGGGACAAGTCACTTGCATAAGTCCCCTTGCGTATAACATCTACGCATGCATGTGCCAAATGTTACACAAATGATCTCCAAAACTCTGTTCTGTCCTTATGGAGATCCATCTGATGGGGGGAATTTGCCTTCCACGTGGCAAAACCCCACACAAGAGATGGGGTTTTTCATGCTAATAAGGCAAACGGAGCGGCATAAAGCATATCTTTAGCTCGGGGTTATGGATACGGAACTCCCCACATCAGAGGGGTCTTGTGGTAAGGGGTGGTTTCTTAGGTGCTAAACATTTGTTACACTGCCTTCCATTCTCTCTACTATGCTGTATAAATGGTGCTCTTGTCTTCTTGCCACTTCTGAACTTTTGAAGTATAACCTCTGGCTAGCTTAGAATCAATTGTTTAGAATTTGTATGTTAACATTATCACTCTTTATGGTTTTACATAGCTACTTTATAGTGTGTGTATGTGTGTGTATGTATATATATATATATATATATATATATATATATATATATATATATATACTCAATACTGATAATTCCATTATTATTACTTTACATTTATTTATGTTTATATTCTGTTTGAAATACAAAGAAAATATTACTTGTTTCTAACAAAAGGTTAGTGTAGTGTATCGTAGCACTCAGCAGAGCTATATCTTGTCACAAATAACAGCAAAGCAGGGGATTAAACATCATTAGCAAGACAGGAAATATATTACTATCTCCAGAACTTGGCTGTATTAATAAGTGTTGAGTATTGTAATGATTGTAGATGGCACATGTTGTTAACATTTCTATTGATGTAATTGCCTCATTCAAAGAAAGAATTGTTCCCCATTAGATCACAATAAGCAAAGGTAAACTCTGCCAACAGGTTTAATTGAGATACACGAGTCTGTTACAAATTAATTGAAAACCTGAGTAAAACCATATAACCTATTGTAATACCCCATATGTTTCAGAAATGACTCCTCTAATACAACAGCAGAGGTCAGGAAGTTAAGTGACATGCCCAGTATGCCCATTTGCATTTCATTATCTAGAAGCAACGCATGAAGTAACAATCGAATAATAAAGTAGATCAGCGCACAGGCCATCTACACAACACACTACTTACTTTTTACAGAAAATTGTTATTGCTGGCTCTCTAAATTATCTATATGTAATATAATGAACATAATTAAATGAAAATGCAAACTTAGATTTTCTTTATTAATATTTTTTTCAATATTACAATAAAACAAGTCTCACCATTTGCAAAACATTCCTTTATTATTAGAAATATCTTTTTGTATAAAAAATGTGCATGCGTAAACCATTGCATTTATTAAACACAACCCAGGGATTCATGTCAATCAGCCAATACAATGCACAAACTCTTCTCCTATACAGATAGAACAATATAGGACAGGAATGAAATTTCTCACAAATCACACAAATTACTTACAATTATGGTGTAACATATGACAGATTTTTTTTTCTCATAATGCAGTTTTATCTGTGAACAAAAGGATTTATTCGGTTATCTCTTCTTGTGCACATTAATGTTTTTTTTTTCTTTCATGTGCTTTTGTTGAAAATATTTTGACACTTTAATTTTGAAAAATAAATTCAGGCATCTTTCATTAATTATGTCCTTTGTGTTAACTGGTTCTGTTCACTTTAGATTGTAGAACAGCAATTTGGTGTTGGAAATTCAATTAGAATCATTTTCTCAGGTTGCATGGTTGCTGTAGCTCACATATGTTGTCTTTGTAGAAGATGCTGTAAATATAGACAGATACAAAGATATTGTTATCAAGTCATAGTAATAACTCATTAAGAAACATTTTTTAGCCACTGCTTATCTATGTGTTATATTGTAAAATGTTGTTTTTGTGATGGAAGAAATTAATTGTTGTTAATATTGCAATAACTAGAAAAGATGGACTCCATCACACAGACCTCTTTTGTATTCAATACAAAAATAATTCATTCTGTCTGTGAACAAATACTGTGCATTTCTCATTACCAGTTTCTATAGCTTGTGTTGTATGGAGTGTGCCATGCATTGGGAAAAATATAATGCAGTTCATTGTGTGGGCACAAGGCATAGTTTCTGTTTATTGTTGAACAAACAGTCACAAAATGTGTTTTTGTTAGAATTGAGGAATAGAGAATAGTTTAATGGCACCTGAGGGAAGGGGGGAAGAGTTTAATGCATTTGAATTGGTGGGACATATTTCAAGCTTTTTATAAATTCCTGGCACTGAACACGTTCCTAATGTATGCTAGTATTGCATTTGGAGAGACTGATAAAGGGTGTTCACATGCAAGTGGGAAACAGATAGGGAATGCAGGGATATATAATGGCTGTTTAAAGTGCACAACTTTTGTCACATATACCTTGATATAAACAGTATAAGGTATTTTGAGCTAACTGACCACCAAGAGAAACATACACACAAAATAAGGGGCAACATTCCATCAGATAGGACATTAGCGGAGAGGATACATGTTACATCAATACTGCTGGAAGCTTCCATTCAGTACACTGTATTTGATGCAACAGGTATAGAAATATATTAGACAAGTAAAATATTATATCTAGTTAGATAACATACTGTAATATTGTACTGCAGTGTCATAATGAACATGATAATTTCTTGTTTGCATTTTTTTCCAAATAAGTTTCCTAGCCCTCATTTTAAACAAAATATGAAATAAAAAAAAATATGTATATGAACCTTAAGTTTACTCATATCAACAATGGTGAATTAATATGATTTTATGAATTGCTTTTGTCAGCATTAGTAATGTTTTGAATTATTACAAATCCTAAAGCTGGCCATACATAGGGCGATTATCGCTCCCAGCATATGGTGGGTGATATTTGAGACGATTTTCCCCTAGGGAAAGGTCCCAATAACGGCGCCACACACAGCAGAGGCTGGGAGCGATAATTTCTGAATGAGATCATGCAGCTAGCCTATTGGCTAACTGCAGTCTCACTCTGATTGGTTGGAACAAAAAGAATTTGAATGAAATTTTAAAGACTGTGGTCCGGATTCACAGTTACGTAGTTTTCGTCTTAGGTACGTTGTTTTAAGAATTGAACTACTAAGCATGCATAGTAGCTTATTTACGCTATCTACGTACCATTTCAGTACCATTTCTGCGGTAGGTAGTATGGATTGAGATAAGGGTGGAGAAGTAGGAGAAGGTAGTGGAAAAGGAGAGAGTCTTGTAGCAGGTGGTGAGGAGTTTAAAGAATCTGAAGCAGAGAAGAAGCTTATGTAAAGATTGACAGGGGCCGGGGATAGAGGTGGAGCAGTGGGAGAAAAAATCTAAAGATCTAAAGTTATATTGGGGTAGATCTCTGATTAATTTGACTGAGTACATTTAATACATCATCCTTTAAAAAACAATCAAGCAAACAAACATGCCAATTTGGTGTACATTTTAATAAAATTACTATACTGTTTCTATACTTTTCATTATATACAGTATTAAGACAACATTGAAAGATTATTTTATTGATTGTTACCATTAGCATATTAAAATAAAACAAAAGGATAACAAGGACATTAATATCTGCCTGTTTGTATCAGCTATAGTGCTATATATTAATGTTATCATTTCTGAATATTAAAGGGGACTAAGGGCTCTATTTACATAGAATAATGTTTTACTATGAACAAAGCTGCACCAGCCTTACTTATCTTCACTGCAAGCTTCAGTCACAGAATTTACTAATAATCACTCCTCCGGCAAGGTCCTGCAATGATCTGTGAGGTAAAATGAAGTATTGCACACAGTGTCTCTCTTTTGGTGCTTTGAAATTTTCAATGCCCGACATGAAAAACACTGCACATGCACAGTGTATTCATGTCAGAACTTGGACACCTGCAGTCAGACTGTTCGTCCGGACAGGTAAGTTTTAACTATTTCCTTCTTTTTTTTTTACTTAAAAAAAAAAAAAAAGTTTATGTATTTATCTATTTAATTTCACATGATTATGTATTCCAGTAGTCTCCCGATACATACCCACCCCCAATAACAGCTATTAGGGGGAAGAAAAGACAGGTATATGGGGAAATCGCAGGAATACTTACCAGCTTAGTGTGACGCCGGAAACGAAGTGACAAACTCAACTCTGAGGCCCTATAAATATGACGATGCAAGCCGCTGATAAGCTAATAAATACACATGCATCGCCATGGAAACTGAAGTTTTCAATGGAAATCAATGATTAGTAAATATCTTCAACTTAATTTTTATGTGATAGTGCCAGTTTTTGCTTCAAAACTGACAATATCACATGAAAATGAAGTTTGTAACTAGAGCCCTAAATTATTATAATGTGAGTCAATGCACAGTACATATGCTTTGTTGTTATTGTTTACTGGCAAAGCTTCTACATCAAAGGTTAATTGAGGGCTGTTCACTAACTAAAATGTAGCTATTTGTAAACCTCTGTTGTTGAATGGAATCCAGATAAAGTGTAAAGGTATTGATTTGAGCATTGATTGCTTTTAAATCTTTCTTAAAGCTGTATTATTCTTTTTAGTGTCTGTATTAATTGTACTGACTCATTCAATATTAAAATAAATAAAAATAAACTTGACTCGTTAAACTAGTTTATCATGGAACTAAGCAGAATTTGTTTGACTATTAATGGTTAAAATTGCAGAGTAGCAACTGGAGTAATTATTTCAGATCACTGAAGCCAAGTCAACTTGGCAGTTTAAACAATTGGGTTCGAAGAAGAATTAAATATTCCATTACATATAACGTAAAAATCTCATTTGAAAATCATTTAGTTTTGCAGACTTCCACTGGAAAAATATGGAATCACTGGTGATAAACTAAACATACAAATAACAGGTCATTTTAACACAACGTTTAATGTAAAAGACTCCTGGATATTTTGTGTGCATAGCACCGAGGAAAGAGAATAAATGCATAAGACTGAAACAAATAAAGTACATTTAGATTATTAATAGGATTAGCAGCTGAGTGTTTCCATGTGTAATATAATATAATAAATATAATTTATGAGCACCCAGAGTACCTCAGGATACTAAACCCCTGCTTTTATTTTTCTAGTTAGAAATGGTAGTAAGTACTTGCTTAGCCATTTGCAGTGGCAGACTGGATCCTGCAGTCAGTAATGAT
This sequence comes from Limnodynastes dumerilii, assembly GCA_011038615.1. NCBI lineage: Eukaryota > Metazoa > Chordata > Amphibia > Anura > Limnodynastidae > Limnodynastes > Limnodynastes dumerilii. The sequence goes on along the minus strand of WWET01002695.1, from coordinate 33,107 downwards.
GTATTCATATTTACTTTGCAGCAACAACTACCAGCAAAACATCATGGATTTTTTTTTGTGCTCTTACTGTTCCGAGATCAGCCAGACACTAGGTTCACACTAAGGGCCAGTGGAAAAGTGGAGATGTTGCCTATAGCAACCAATCAGAGAGAATGTCAGCTAACATCTGATTGGTTGCTATGGTCAACATCTCCACTTTTCCAAACCCGAAGCTTAGTAAATCTGGCCCTATAGTATTTCTGGTAACAATCTGCACACTCCTGCCTTACCTCACTGGCATTTGCTGTTTCTATGAGCAATGCTACTTGAAAATTATGAAAGAATAATTACAAATGGCACCAAAAGAGTATTGAAAAAAGTGCCCAGAAGCTTATTGTCTATACACTGCCTGGAGGTTCTGTAAGGAGGCAATATGAATACTGCATCTTAGCGTAAACATGCATTGATGTCATCACATGAACTTCACACAGGAATCAAGCTAATATTACTTGCAAATTGCAGCACTTCTAAGTCAATATCTTTGCATAACCATGGATACTGTGCATACCATGGGGACTTCACATCTGGTTTACATTTTCTTTCTTATATAACTGCTTGTTAGGACATTAGTTACTGCCATTGCCCAATTCCTGTCTCAATCTT
>WWET01002695.1:10531-20763 GCA_011038615.1 Limnodynastes dumerilii | reverse complement strand
GCTCAGGTCTACACTTGCACCTAAAAAATGGTGGAAGTGCAACTCTGAATAAGCCCCCTAATGTGTTACTATAATATTTCACTTGTATAGGAATCCACTTAGAAATTCCAGATGCTGTAGGTTTGCATGGTTATAAAGCCAATTTGCCATACAGATAAGTGTATGATTACATTAATAATTTGTGCAAGATAAAGTGTTTACGATCACAAGCATATTGTGTCAGCTTATACAAGACGTGTTTTCTTTATGTGCCTCTTTTAATTGAAGGTGTAGTTTGTATTTTGTTTTACACTGCTGTTCCAGTCAACCGTTGCATATAAAGGTCCATGTGGTATTAAACCTAGATTCATTTTTTCTGATGACATAGAGATGAAAATTGTATGAACAAGTGGAGTAGACCCTTTCAATTGTTATATAGAATGTCATACTGTGCTGATAATCGTCACAGAAAGCTTTGTGCCAGGAGCATCTGTTTAATAAATTATACATTATTGCAACTTAAAGAACACAAGACATATTCATTGCTATGAAATGAGCAGTGAGTCATGGAGCATTATGGCAAAATAAAAAATAAAAATTGTATATAGGGCCACTAGAGTCTATTTAAACTGGAATTTCATTTTGAATATGAAAATAACATATCATATTTGCAATGCTATGTTAGAGACATTCACATAATGTCTTGAAAATTGCCAGAAGCCAAACTTTTAATCAGATGGGAAAATACAACAAACTAATTAGTGGTCAGCAGATGCTCTCTATATGTGGTAAAATACAGTACAAATGTCAGTAGGGAAACATTTGTGTGTTCCAGAATTGCCCACCTACTGACTGAATTAACCCGGGCTGAGTTAATTATCTTGATGCAAAAAGGGCCTTTCACATCAATTAATCAAGTTCAGATCAGCTCAGTAAAAGAAGGTGAGAAGTATCAAAACAGACAAATGTCTCCTAGAATAAATAGGTCATGTCTGACACAGGGAATACATCTCTTTAATAAATACCTCTATATTACCACTGATGCACATGGGGTTAGACGCTAGTAAACTCTATAAATATGGAACATCCATCCAGAACTGCGGACATACATATCAGTAATGCATAAGGCAAACAGTGTTTGCCTGCAATATTCTCTCAGCAGAATTATGAGTAAGGAAGTATATGACATTTAAATTTCCAGGTAAATACATTTGTTCATGTCATGCAGATATTGCAAATGATACTAACAGCTGTGTGTATGTATTTGTGTGTGTGTGTGTGTATACATATATCAGTTTATGCTAATGTTGGTGTAATCCATAGCAATTATGTTTGTGCTAACTTATACGCAAATTTATTTTTTATGAATTTGATACCTTACTAGATTCAAACATGTTAAATTAGGACAAAATAAACTTTGGGACCATCACACATGGCTACAGTATATTGGGCCCTATATTGGCAAAGCAATGTTCCTATTGTGGGATATCCTGGCAAAACATAATAAAGTGATGCTTTGTATGAAACGCAATACTGTAGCTAGTGGAGAAAGAAAAATGCAAGTGAATTGTGCATGCTTTGGCAGAGACAATAGGCCTCGCATATTACCAGAAAAATATGGGTGTAATGTCATTAAAGAAATAAAAAGAATGTATGAACGGAAATGTTGAGGTGTTACACGTAATTTAAATAGTGAAATGCGGCATTATGCTGCCTCGGGGCATTTTTAGGAAGAAGTGGGAGGGATTTAAATTAGCCAGAGAGGGTGGGGGGGCAGGAAAAGGCAATGCCAATACGGATATAAGGTAGCCCTATGGCACTCGTAAGTGCCATAAGGTACCTAAAAACATAGGATGGGTTGGGTTCTGGAAGAGTGAGTTAGGTGCACATTTGCCAGCATCTAACTCACTCTTAACGATGAATTAGGTCCAATGTTCCCAATAAAGTCTTAAAAATTGCCAGCGGAAACCTAAATGTTGGAGTACTATTAAAATATATATTATAAATAACCAACCAGGAATTTCGTTGACAGCATATAAGCCTTCAAAGTGGCTTATTTTTTTTTGGAATATATATATCGCTATTGTCTGACAAGTAAATTAAAAAGTCAAAAAGTCAAATATCTCTCTGAACCTCTGAAAACCTGTGCTGACTATTTTTCCCACAATATAATGTTTTTATATATTGTTTGTATTTATAGATTATTTATCAGTCATAATTAAGCCCATATGAATAATATAACAGTACAGCCATTGTTTAACACAGATGTCCACTAATTGATCGATACTTATCTATTAACTAATTAGGTATCTTTGTGAACCTTTCTACAGCAGCAAACCTTCTTTCTGATGAAACGTTACAAACGGAAAAACCCATAAAAGGTTTTCAACGAGGATTTAAATTTTTGTTCAACAACTGTACAGTGCTGTTTAAACAAACTTGACTGATGATTGTTGTCTTGTGAGATGGCATAACAAGGAAAGCCAAAGGATCATGCCGTGGATGGCTGCAGTGATAATTTATGCAGCTAAGGATACTACCCTCTGAGACGTAAAAAGCTAATTTTGTTTCACTGACTGCTAAAATGTCTGGTGAACAAAGGTGCATGTTAATTGTGAATGTGGCTGCAACATTTAATGCTATGTTGGGGAATACAAGTCTACTTATAGACAGCCACAGAGTAGATCTTCAATTCAGCATGACTGATTACAACATTACAGTGACATCATGCAGTTTTCTGCCAGCTACTGACAGACACTCAGTAAGAGAAAAGTACAGTATTCTTCTTATATAAGGTAAGTTTTACAGTGAAACGTATTTCTGTTTTTCAACTGTCTGTCTCCTACTACGGTGTCTCTTGCACTAACTTGCCAATTAACGCTTTTAACATCAGCTATCGAGGAATAGCAGAATTAGTTCTTCTTATCTGAGTAATTTGGAAATTATGATATAATAATTATCTGCTTGGCATACTAACATCCACTGCTTTGCTAATTTGACATTTATTGACTGCTATTAACCACAAGGCATCTGGAAAACGATTTAAATCATTCAGTATGCTATACAGCACTAAAGAAATGGCCTTTTCCATACAAAGAACATTTATTTATTGCATTTTATTACTTTATCTGTGATGTAAAATGTCCATTGATATGTATAATAAATAACTTATAATTTCTATCTTCTGGACGCTTCTTTGTCACGTCTTTTCTTGTTTATAAATACATTGCTATCAGCATAAAGCATAAACAACATTTCTAGGCCTTTATTGTTTTAACTGTGGAGCCATTCCTGGACTTAGACATGCCCTGTGGCTGGCGTAAATGATCATGCTTCAAACTCACATAAACGCTTGGGTCTACAGAGGGCTCATTTGTGTAATCACACCCTTACTGTAAATTACCTACATCAGTCCACCCCTTCTTTCCCCTATAATGCCCCTTAGAATGTAGGCAGTTGCTGCAGTGAGTTGTGCTTTAGTCTAAGTAGCTGCATTGTTTTTGTTTAGTTTTTTTGCAGGTTTTATATATATATTTATTTTTTATTATTATTTCTTAACAGGTTTTTATACAGCGTGTACGTACTGCTTTACAGAGAATATTTAACATTCACATCAGTCCCTGCCCCAGTAGAGCTACATTATAATTTCCCTAACACAGACAAACATACACATGCACACACATACAGACTATGGCTAATTTATTTAGCTGCCAATTAATCTAACAGCATGTTTTTGGAGTGTTGGAGGTAACTGGAGCATCCGGAGGAATTCAGGATTAGGCCCCCAGTCTGTAGCATTGTTTTTCTGTTTTATTTATGTACTGAACTTATTTTATTTCTTCATTGTATACAGTGACAAATGTACAAAATTTGCATGTCTGATTTGTTTTTTTTTCAAAGCAAATAGTCATTTGAATCAGTGCAGAATATTTACTCATCCACTTACTGTTTGTTTCAAGACTTTCACAGATTTCTGTTTTGACTTCACCATTAGGTCTATCATTTCCTTTTTGGATCAGCTTGCTTTGCATGGTGGCGGCTGTCACAACAGCCTTGAAACTCCTTTTTCTTTTTTGAACATTTTGCTCTGGGTGGAAAATGATAATGTAAACTTTGGGCATGTACAGCATTCCTAAAGACACAGATGCGCTCAAACTCATGGATACCGTCAGAGTAGTTGTCTGGATATACATCTGTGAAGATATGAAATAAGAAAAATATTTTTAGTTTTAATTAATATGATTAATGATTAAGTCCTACTGTTTTTTTAGAACATAGAATAACAAATCAGTTACCAACCAGTAGTCAAACTTTCAAACCACAAATATAAAAAAGGTAAAATAATAAATGCATGACACTGATATGTATTACAGATTACTTTTCATAGAGATCAATTATAAAGTTCCACCACTTTAGTTTTGGTGAGAAGAAGAAGAAGAAGAGGAAGAAGAGGAAGAAGGAGAAACTTTTGAAAACAGTGGGACATTTATCTGTGCTTTCATGATGTATTAATATTTAAAAATAGTGTATTATACATATTCATAGTTACAGCATGGGGAAGTCACTTGAATTGCTGTCAAATGACATTGGTTATATGGTTGCTTACTGCTTCTTTGAGGATAAGATTAGCTACTGTATAATCTCTTTAGTAAAATCTAATATTTGTACCAGCAAAAGTATTGAAAAATTACATAAATTGCTCTTATTCTTCTTAATATTTGCAAGTTCTGTCATAAGCCATATTAGTTGTAATCTAGAAATTAAGAAGGTAAATTATTGATTTCATGAGAATCTGCTGTTAATTGTAACCTCACATGATTGATTTTCTCCTGAAAAAATCCTAGATGTTCTATTTTGTTTTGAAATATTTAATGTTTATATTAAGTCTATATTTGTTACAATACTAGTAATATACAGAAAATATATAGATGCTATAAAGTAATTATGAATACTTGAGCAGATTATTAAATATTGACTTTAATACATAATTTTTTGTAAACTCTATATATGAACAGAGTAAGGACACAAAAATATATTTTTAAGATAGTTTCATTAAGTATAGATAAACATAGATCTCTTGCTTAGAATTTGGTTATAAAACTGTATTTCTATTTAGTTACATATTTCAATAAAAATCTTAAAGATAAAGGAAATGATGTCTTTTGAAGCTGTTTTGGTTCATACATCATTAACTGTGTAAATATGTTCACCAAATTATCAAGCTTATACTAGAATGAAAACTATGGCACAAATATAGAAAATTGGCAGAGAGGATGATGTTATTTCAGTAAAAGAATCAAGAGGTCTCGTGATAGGGTAGTAAATTTGAAAACATTTACCCCAGCAATTAAACTGTTTAAGAAAACACATTCTCAATCTTATAAAGCATAAGTAACATGAATACGCAAGCATTTTAGGGAGAGGAAATGCTGCGTTTGTGACTTCCAGTTCTAATTAACAAAGGTCACCTGCCTCATCACTGACAAGGTCATCATCCTCATGACCAATGTCAATGTCAATATTCTCAATACACATATTTTATCCTCATTGGAATTCACCGTCTGACATCCTGATTGTAAGCATACAATTAGTAGTCCAATTTTCTCAATCTGTGTAAGAAATTCTATCTCCAGTATCTACTTTTCACTCTCCTGATATAGCAGTATCTCACCTAAACCAAACCCTAGCAACTGTCCTTGACCAGTAGCTCCAGTGCTCATGTACGGCGGCGACTCCAATGCCAGCCGTGGCACACTAATGACACACAAAACCCTAGACTTAAACTCTTCTGCAAAGCAGAACGTCGCTGGTACAAATCTTGCTCTCATAATGACCTTTTAACTTATACAAACACTTATCACACTTATAGACAACCCTGGATAATGCCAAACAATTCTATTTTCAATCTCTCATTCCTACTGAGGCTTCTAACCCCAAACACCTGTTTCCTACATTTAATTCCCTATTGAACTCTACTGTGCACAATCCACCAAGTTCCATCAATGCCCAAGATTTTGCAATGTATTTTAAAGGAAAAGATTGACAAGGTAATGCAGGAATTATCCTCCTCATCTACTAACATACTATCCAACACCCTTCCTCCACCTTTGGGCAGCATGTCCTAATCCTTTATTTCCTACACTCACCTCACTCACTTCCTTTCCTTACACAATCTTCTAGATCCTCTTCTCAGGCTTTCATTCTCAACATTCCACTGAAACTTCAGTGACCAAGGTGGTCAATGAATTAATCACTGCTAAATATAAAGATCACTACTCTCTTCTAATTTTCCTGGATCTTTCTGCTGCTTTTGACCCTGTTGACCACTCTCTTTTCATACAAATGTTACAATCCTTAGGTATTCAGGACACAGCTCTTTTCTGGTTCACATCCTATCTCTCTAATCGCTCTTTCAGTGTTCACTTTTTTAGATCTACCTCTCCTGCCCTTCCGGTATCTGTTGGAGTACCTCAAGGCTCAGTCCTGGGTCCATTGCTCTTTTCTATCTATACCTCTTCTCTTGGACAACTAATAAAGTCATTTGGTTTTCAGTATCATCTCTATGCAGATGATGCACAAATCTACCTATCCACCCCTGATCTATAACCTTCTGTGCTGTTCTGTGTAACAAAATGTCTTTCTGCCATTTCATCCTGGATGTCCTTCTGGCATCTCAAACTAAAATTTTCAAAGATAGAGCTATTATTATTTCCTCCAGACAACAAAAGCTACCCAGCCGGTATCTCTATTTCTGTTGACAACACTAAAATATTCCCTACTCGGCAAGCTTGCTGCCTAGGTATTACATTTAATTTTGAACTGTCATTTATGCCCCACATACAATCTATTTCTAAATCCTGTTATATACACCTAAAAAATATTTCCAGAATAAGAAAGTATTTCTCACAAGACACTGCTAAAACTTTCATTAATGCAATAATCATTTCCTGCATTGATTGCTGTAATGCTCTCCTTATTGGACTCCCACTATATAAAATGACCCCTCTACAGTCTATATTGCATGCAGCAGCAAGACTCATTTTTTCCTTGCAAAGCGTTCATCTAGAGCTAGTCCACTCTGTCAGTCTCTAAACTGGTTGCAAATATACTACAGAATTAAAAACAAAATCCTCTTACTAACCTATAAAGTCATAAACAACACTGCACCTGCATACATATCCTTACTTGGCTCAAGATATAGCCCAATTGGCTAAAAATGGTTAAGAATTATTGTGTTATATGCAAAAGTTTTGAAAAAATTTACCGAGCAGTGGTAAAATCAACAGTTTAATGCAAAACCATAAAACATAAAACTTTAAAATTGTGCACAGCTGAGAATATGGCTATAATAGCATACACAGAATGAAATATATAGGGCAGAGATATGAGTCCAACAGAATATAGTATAATTCTATATAATAGGGCAAGAGGTGATCTTGGAGGAGTAGAATAATCTTTACATCCGATGAGCCAGTATATGAAAGCAGTCACTTATAAGAATTGAAAGTACTCTGTGGTATTGAAGGGAAAACAAAGAGATATTCTCACTTGTATGGCAATGATTGTATTGTGCCTGTGGGGAAATCCCCAAGAGAGTCACTCCACTTATGTCCCGTGAGTAATATTGTTTATAGCACTGGATGCTATGTACTTATGGGGAGAGCCCCCGAGTCTGACTCCTCTTAAGCCCCGAGATATAAATTGTGACAATACAATTTCTGTAAGACCTATGGTCTTTAGTACTCACTGCCTGTGTGTATGTATATGGACGGTCCAAGGAGATGGAAAGAAATTCCTCCATGGGTAGATGACTCGATGGAACGAAGCGGAGGCCACCCGCCATTCAAAACTAGCCACGGACCGAAGACCGCCTGAATAGGTTAGCGTCTGTGTATCAGCTGGGTCTGCACGTGGATATAGTGGGCATTCCCGTTGACGCGTTTCATCCTGTGCTGGGACTTTCTCAAAACGGATAGTACTATCCCAGCACGGGATGAAACGTGTCAACGGGAACGCCCACTATATCCACGTGCAGACCCAGCTGATACACAGACACTAACCTATTCAGGCTATCTTCGGTCCATGGCTAGTTTTGAACGGCGGGTGTCCTCCGCTCCATTCCAGCGAGTCATCTACCCACGGAGGAACTTCTTTCCATCTCCCTGGACCGTCCATATACATACACACGGGCAGTGAGTACAGATTTTTCAACCTTCCTAAGCTATATCCATATTACCAACCACTTTGCATTTCTATTACATTATTAATACATACCCACACACTCTCTTTTACTTTTCAAAAATTCCCTCATATCTGCTACTAACACCGCTGTGTGGCTGGATCATACAGAGCACTGAGAGCACTTTTACCATACACCATGGCTGTTCATTGTGTGATATAAAGCACTTGCCTTTATGTATCAAATGCACTGTCCTAAGGAGTGTAAGCTTGTGAGCAGGGCCCTCCCAGTCTGTCTATTATTACCCAGTCTGGTTTATACTACTTGTTAAAATTGTAAAGCACTACGTAACCTGCTGTCGCTATATAAAAATCTGTTAATACATAATAATTAAATAAATACATTATGAGTTTTTAAAAACATTTTTGTAAGTATTTTTCTTTGACTGTAGCACACAGCAGGGTTCCTGCACTAAATACTCTTACTCTCTACACACTAGGGGGATTAAGTACACCATTGCTATTTTTATCTCCAAAAGACACAGTCTGATATGTTGATTTTATATTAGAGCTTAAGTTTTCAACATTATTCTTCTCTCCATGCAAAGATAGACTTTGCCTTTAAGAATATTTAACATTTGGATTTTGACAGCAAAATCACAATTTATTACATATACTCCATGGTCTTTTTTCCTCCTGCATCATATATAATGTACTAGTATACTGAATAGCTTTTTATACTGCACTGCAGTTTGGTGAAATAAAGGAACATGAAATATCTTGTTCATATATTTGAGTGCAGTTCCAGCTTTCATTTATGAGTGATTTTGTAAGGAAACTTTTTATTTATCCAGTCTATAGTTTTTCTTTTTAAATACTTTTCCGCTGAATTAATTCCTAATTTTTAATTGTGTACAGGGAATTAGGACTGGAAATACCTGTAGACGCTGTCCTTGTGCAAAAGAATATAGCAAGCAACATATGGACAATCAGTGACTGTGCCAACTCCTCCAATGGTAGGAAAACCTTCAAATGATTATTCGGAAGTCATCTAAGATGAAGATACCACTGGTCACGTACTCTGTCTAGGTGGGAATAGGTGTAAATTCAGTCTAGCAACAATCAGCTGTTGCAATCATAAACCTGAGGCACTCAAACACTCCTTCAAAAGGTGTCAGTGATGACAACAATGCAATAAATCAGTAAAACATCCAAATGTTCTACTCTGACACTGTTAACTGACACTGGATGGCGATAGTAGTGAAATCAGTGGATATAGCATGAGTTCCCTCTGGCCCCTCTAATATGTGAGTACCTCAGGTTTACAATTGCAACAGCTGATTGTTGTTGGACTGAATTGATACACCTATTCCCACCTAGAAAGAGGACGTGACCAGTGGTATCTTCATCATAGATGACCTCCGAATAATCATTGGAAGGTTTTCCTACCATCGAAGGAGTTGGCACAGTCACTATTGTCCATCTGTTGCTTGCTATATTCTTTTGCACAAGGACAGCATCTACAGGTATATCCAGTCCTTATTATCCCATCAGACCATGGCACCTAATAATTAATAGGTCTAGAAAGACCGGTTTATCTTGTTATCAGTATTGTTTCCTACTGACATTTTGCTCTTCTTCATACCATCTCATGGAGATTTAACTATTTGAGCCTTATATGACCTGCTTCACAGACATTTGCTAGTGTCCAATACCAGCTCACTTATTGATACAACCATTCATTTGGCTATTTCTCTGACACCGGATTAACAATGACTATCAACTGTTCTCCCTCTATCCATATACGGAGAACCAACCACTGGAATTATTCCAGTTTATAGATTTGTATTATAGCTTCCGAGACCTTTATGCAGAGGTTTTTTGTTTTTTTTACACATTAATGGCTATGGACCGGATCCAGACCCCCGCGTGCTTTCCGTGCGTGCGGGGGTCTGAAATTACGCGAGACAGAGGGGAGTGCACGCCCCCGTCACTCCCCTCTGTCGTGCGGGCTTTATGGCAGCTTACGCTGCCATAAGCTTGCCTTAATTGGGACGTACGGATCGTAAGACCGC
>WWET01002694.1:209430-225096 GCA_011038615.1 Limnodynastes dumerilii | reverse complement strand
GCATGGGATGGGGTTGACAAGTTTCTGACTATAAGTAGGATGGAGGTACCTGCACTATCACAGATAGCCTGTCATACCCATACTGTCAGATAGATCTNTCTGGACAGATAGCCTGTCACCCATCACACTGTATGGACAGATAGCCCTGGCCACTTTATGTACTCAGGTCCCTATTGCTTTTGAACTGTTTACACTTATTTGTTGCCTGGTTAAGTGACTGTAAGGGCTGTAACCTAAGCTTCCAATGAATATTTGTATGTAGGATGCAGCATAGCTCAGATCATGAGAGTTTAGAGGATTATCTTACACAATATGGTGGATGTTGCCTCCTATTTCTCTCTTCCTTAGAAAGTACAGTATGTCTATTATGATAATAATGGTAATAATAATAATGATATGTATGTGTATATATATATATATGTATGTGTATATGTGTGTGTGTGTGTGTGTGTGTGTATATATATGTGTGTGTGTGTGTGTGTATGTGTGATAGTGTGCATGTAGGTGTATATATACTGTATCTTTCTATATAATGAACACGTATGCAATAATTGGAGCTTTGCTGTTGTTTGGATTTGCCCCCTGGCCTGGCCTTGGAGAGGGTGAATGTGACCCCTCTCTGTTCCCTGGGGCTGGGAGAGAGATAACATTTGTTGTGAATGAGCCGGACGTCTCGGTGAATGGGGGGAATGAAACTTCAGCCGCTTCTGATCTGATAAAGAGTAACAGGAGCGACTTCAGCCTCGCGATGTATGTGTTTCCCTGCGCTGTGCGCTGTAACGTCACCTGTAATCACAGCGCCATCCGATAAGCCTTATCTCCACGCACCTTCTGTGCCTCCACCCACTGCGCACTGCCAGGCTGTCTGTGTGTTACAGATGGGAATGGCGCCTATTGGCTGCTGTGTTCCTGCTGCCAGCGCTCCATTGATTGCATGAAGCCCCGAGCGTTACGTCACATTGCATACACGGGAGGATTGGCGCAGTCTCGTGTGCAGGCCGTAATGCAGGACTGCGGGCTCAATGCAGCGTTCTCACCCTGTTCCGGGTGTATATGGCATTCCTCCTGGGTGATATCTATATAATATAACGGAAAGCGCGGCATCCTGCGTGCTGGGGATCGGAACGTTGCGCCGCTCTGGAACGTCTTTGGCAATAATATTGGTTGATTGCTTGTTGTTGTCGCTGATTACGGCCTGTCAGTCGCTAGGATCGCCGCGTTTCCCATGATGGCCAAGTGTTTCGTAGCCATCAACAGGTAAATGGCGCTTATGTAAAGGCTTCCAATGCCCCGATGGAACCATTCAATGAATGCAAGGAAACAAGCAGTGGGCTCGGAGGCCCTTCCTGGGAGATTAATGAGGATGGTCCCTGGCACAGACACAAATGGCAGCATAAATGTACATCTCGGAGGCCGTGCTCTGTGTCGCTCTAATTGGAGGGCCAGCGTTCAGCAGCGTTTCATTGATTCACCTTCCATCTGTGTGCGGACTGTATGACTCCTCATAATATGGCTTTCATTGCGAAGCCCCCACAATGGAGAGAAAGAATTGGCTGGAACGGCTCTCATTACAGCAACATTGATTAATGACTTAATTGCCAGCATTGTGGAGAACAAGAGTTACCGCTAATTACCACGTATGAGGGACAATTACCAGTCATTGAAATCAATGAATAGGTGATTTTCCTGATAGTGTATAACGAGGAGGAGACTCTAATCACACTTCCACCACGATCCGTCCGTGGCAAGGCCACGTCTCTCCCGACCATGTAATAGCGGCGGGCGCAGGGGGTGTAACAATGGCGATACAGCAATACACATAAGAGTTTACGTGACGGGAGAGACCAGACAATGGCGTCTTCACTTTCCTTCCTTATTATGTACATTGAAAGGGTGCAACGATGACACAAGGGTCACAGCGGTGCTATCGCTTACCGGAGAGACAGGCACATTACACTCCTTACCCTGGCATTGTACATTCCTGCGCGGATAATGGTAACGCCGCCGCCGCAGCTGATCACATACACATCAAGTGACCTCCATGTGCGTCCAAATAGCGGAAACCCATCTTATATCGCCCGCGTTCCGCGGCTTGTCTGAGGTCACTGTGCGGCATCGTCACGTGTATCATTATATCACAATTATTTGTTACCCCGGGGTACAGCTGGGGTTATTCTGTGCGCTGTCATGTGTATCATTATATCACAATTATTTGTTACCCCGGGGTACAGCTGGGGTTATTCTGTGCGCTGTCATGTGTATCATTATATCACAATTATTTGTTACCCCGGGGTACAGCTGGGGTTATTCTGTGCGCTGTCATGTGTATCATTATATCACAATTATTTGTTACCCCGGGGTACAGCTGGGGTTATTCTGTGCGCTGTCATGTGTATCATTATATCACAATTATTTGTTACCCCGGGGTACAGCTGGGGTTATTCTGTGCGCTGTCATGTGTATCATTATATCACAATTATTTGTTACCCCGGGGTACAGCTGGGGTTATTCTGTGCGCTGTCATGTGTATCATTATATCACAATTATTTGTTACCCCGGGGTACAGCTGGGGTTATTCTGTGCGCTGTCATGTGTATCATTATATCACAATTATTTGTTACCCCGGGGTACAGCTGGGGTTATTCTGTGCGCTGTCATGTGTATCATTATATCACAATTATTTGTTACCCCGGGGTACAGCTGGGGTTATTCTGTGCGCTGTCATGTGTATCATTATATCACAATTATTTGTTACCCCGGGGTACAGCTGGGGTTATTCTGTGCGCTGTCATGATGACTGGTCATTAGCCGCCACCAGGCCGTTATACTGTAAAAATATAGCGCCCCTGGCAACTGCGCATATGGCCCGTTTCTAAGAGTCCGCCATAGTCCTTCTGGCGTCGCAGCGCTGTCTATAGATTGCTTTGTGCAGCCGCGTCATTGGCCCAGTAAATAAAACAATTCTTTTTGGCGACTTGCGTTACCGTGCATCAATAGTCTGATTTTGTCGGCAGTGAGCCCAGGGCGCAGGATATCAATACGGTCTCTCTGTATCTGGGGATAGAAGGGACGGGAAGGATTTCTCTGCCTATTGATCGTGTTTTCCTATAACATTGAACAGACAGCGAATTGTTACCTTATTACCTAGATGTTACTTCACGCTGAGAGCGTATTCTGCAAAACACTGATCTCTTTATACGTATCATCCGCCCGGGGATTTCATCGCCGTTTAACCCTTTCCACACTTCCTGCTGGGGTCTGCAATGAATGCTGCCTGGCCCCGTATACAGTGCAGCCGCGGAGGAACAGGGCCACCCTTCCCCTGGCGGCACACACTCAGGCTCTGTGGGGAGCAAACGGGTCTCAGATGATGGCACAGCACCCACTGACTGTATTCTGCCCACACTGGTACTATAAGTGGTAGGGGGAGGAGGGGGGGATTCCAGAACTCGTAGCCAATCAGATCATCAGAACGGTGACAGCAGCAAGAGATACATGTAGTAGTCTTGTGGGTGACCTTTAAGGATGGAGCCAGCAGCACAGAGTATATCAGGAGATGAGTGATGTGTTATATAGTGGAAGGAGCAAGGTCACAGCAGCACAGAGTGTATCAGGAGATGAGTGATGTGTTATATAGTGGAAGGAGCAGGGTCACAGCAGCACAGAGGATATCAGGAGAAGAGTGATGTGTTATATAGTGGAAGGAGCAGGGTCACAGCAGCACAGAATCTATCAGGAGATGAGTGATGTGTTATATAGAGGAGGGAGCAGGGTCACAGCAGCACAGAGTATAGCAGGAGATAAGTGAGAGTTATATTGTGGGAGAGCAGGGTCACAGCAGCACAGAGTATAGCAGGAGATAAGTGAGAGTTATATTGTGGGAGAGCAGGGTCACAGCAGCACAGAGTATAGCAGGAGATAAGTGAGAGTTATATTGTGGGAGAGCAGGGTCACAGCAGCACAGAGTATATCAGGAGATGAGGGTGTGTTATATAGTGGGAGGAGCAGGGTCACAGCAGCACAGAGTATAGCAGGAGATAAGTGAGAGTTATATTGTGGGAGAGCAGGGTCACAGCAGCACAGAGTATAGCAGGAGATAAGTGAGAGTTATATTGTGGGAGAGCAGGGTCACAGCAGCACAGAGTATAGCAGGAGATAAGTGAGAGTTATATTGTGGGAGAGCAGGGTCACAGCAGCACAGAGTATAGCAGGAGATAAGTGAGAGTTATATTGTGGGAGAGCAGGGTCACAGCAGCACAGAGTATATCAGGAGATGAGGGTGTGTTATATAGTGGGAGGAGCAGGGTCACAGCAGCACAGAGTATAGCAGGAGATAAGTGAGAGTTATATTGTGGGAGAGCAGGGTCACAGCAGCACAGAGTATAGCAGGAGATAAGTGAGAGTTATATTGTGGGAGAGCAGGGTCACAGCAGCACAGAGTATAGCAGGAGATAAGTGAGAGTTATATTGTGGGAGAGCAGGGTCACAGCAGCACAGAGTATAGCAGGAGATAAGTGAGAGTTATATTGTGGGAGAGCAGGGTCACAGCAGCACAGAGTATATCAGGAGATGAGGGTGTGTTATATAGTGGGAGGAGCAGGGTCACAGCAGCACAGAGTATAGCAGGAGATAAGTGAGAGTTATATTGTGGGAGAGCAGGGTCACAGCAGCACAGAGTATAGCAGGAGATAAGTGAGAGTTATATTGTGGGAGAGCAGGGTCACAGCAGCACAGAGTATAGCAGGAGATAAGTGAGAGTTATATTGTGGGAGAGCAGGGTCACAGCAGCACAGAGTATAGCAGGAGATAAGTGAGAGTTATATTGTGGGAGAGCAGGGTCACAGCAGCACAGAGTATATCAGGAGATGAGGGTGTGTTATATAGTGGGAGGAGCAGGGTCACAGCAGCACAGAGTATAGCAGGAGATAAGTGAGAGTTATATTGTGGGAGAGCAGGGTCACAGCAGCACAGAGTATAGCAGGAGATAAGTGAGAGTTATATTGTGGGAGAGCAGGGTCACAGCAGCACAGAGTATAGCAGGAGATAAGTGAGAGTTATATTGTGGGAGAGCAGGGTCACAGCAGCACAGAGTATAGCAGGAGATAAGTGAGAGTTATATTGTGGGAGAGCAGGGTCACAGCAGCACAGAGTATATCAGGAGATGAGGGTGTGTTATATAGTGGGAGGAGCAGGGTCACAGCAGCACAGAGTATAGCAGGAGATAAGTGAGAGTTATATTGTGGGAGAGCAGGGTCACAGCAGCACAGAGTATAGCAGGAGATAAGTGAGAGTTATATTGTGGGAGAGCAGGGTCACAGCAGCACAGAGTATAGCAGGAGATAAGTGAGAGTTATATTGTGGGAGAGCAGGGTCACAGCAGCACAGAGTATAGCAGGAGATAAGTGAGAGTTATATTGTGGGAGAGCAGGGTCACAGCAGCACAGAGTATATCAGGAGATGAGGGTGTGTTATATAGTGGGAGGAGCAGGGTCACAGCAGCACAGAGTATAGCAGGAGATAAGTGAGAGTTATATTGTGGGAGAGCAGGGTCACAGCAGCACAGAGTATAGCAGGAGATAAGTGAGAGTTATATTGTGGGAGAGCAGGGTCACAGCAGCACAGAGTATAGCAGGAGATAAGTGAGAGTTATATTGTGGGAGAGCAGGGTCACAGCAGCACAGAGTATAGCAGGAGATAAGTGAGAGTTATATTGTGGGAGAGCAGGGTCACAGCAGCACAGAGTATATCAGGAGATGAGGGTGTGTTATATAGTGGGAGGAGCAGGGTCACAGCAGCACAGAGTATAGCAGGAGATAAGTGAGAGTTATATTGTGGGAGAGCAGGGTCACAGCAGCACAGAGTATAGCAGGAGATAAGTGAGAGTTATATTGTGGGAGAGCAGGGTCACAGCAGCACAGAGTATAGCAGGAGATAAGTGAGAGTTATATTGTGGGAGAGCAGGGTCACAGCAGCACAGAGTATAGCAGGAGATAAGTGAGAGTTATATTGTGGGAGAGCAGGGTCACAGCAGCACAGAGTATATCAGGAGATGAGGGTGTGTTATATAGTGGGAGGAGCAGGGTCACAGCAGCACAGAGTATAGCAGGAGATAAGTGAGAGTTATATTGTGGGAGAGCAGGGTCACAGCAGCACAGAGTATAGCAGGAGATAAGTGAGAGTTATATTGTGGGAGAGCAGGGTCACAGCAGCACAGAGTATAGCAGGAGATAAGTGAGAGTTATATTGTGGGAGAGCAGGGTCACAGCAGCACAGAGTATAGCAGGAGATAAGTGAGAGTTATATTGTGGGAGAGCAGGGTCACAGCAGCACAGAGTATATCAGGAGATGAGGGTGTGTTATATAGTGGGAGGAGCAGGGTCACAGCAGCACAGAGTATAGCAGGAGATAAGTGAGAGTTATATTGTGGGAGAGCAGGGTCACAGCAGCACAGAGTATAGCAGGAGATAAGTGAGAGTTATATTGTGGGAGAGCAGGGTCACAGCAGCACAGAGTATAGCAGGAGATAAGTGAGAGTTATATTGTGGGAGAGCAGGGTCACAGCAGCACAGAGTATAGCAGGAGATAAGTGAGAGTTATATTGTGGGAGAGCAGGGTCACAGCAGCACAGAGTATATCAGGAGATGAGGGTGTGTTATATAGTGGGAGGAGCAGGGTCACAGCAGCACAGAGTATAGCAGGAGATAAGTGAGAGTTATATTGTGGGAGAGCAGGGTCACAGCAGCACAGAGTATAGCAGGAGATAAGTGAGAGTTATATTGTGGGAGAGCAGGGTCACAGCAGCACAGAGTATAGCAGGAGATAAGTGAGAGTTATATTGTGGGAGAGCAGGGTCACAGCAGCACAGAGTATAGCAGGAGATAAGTGAGAGTTATATTGTGGGAGAGCAGGGTCACAGCAGCACAGAGTATATCAGGAGATGAGGGTGTGTTATATAGTGGGAGGAGCAGGGTCACAGCAGCACAGAGTATAGCAGGAGATAAGTGAGAGTTATATTGTGGGAGAGCAGGGTCACAGCAGCACAGAGTATAGCAGGAGATAAGTGAGAGTTATATTGTGGGAGAGCAGGGTCACAGCAGCACAGAGTATAGCAGGAGATAAGTGAGAGTTATATTGTGGGAGAGCAGGGTCACAGCAGCACAGAGTATAGCAGGAGATAAGTGAGAGTTATATTGTGGGAGAGCAGGGTCACAGCAGCACAGAGTATATCAGGAGATGAGGGTGTGTTATATAGTGGGAGGAGCAGGGTCACAGCAGCACAGAGTATAGCAGGAGATAAGTGAGAGTTATATTGTGGGAGAGCAGGGTCACAGCAGCACAGAGTATAGCAGGAGATAAGTGAGAGTTATATTGTGGGAGAGCAGGGTCACAGCAGCACAGAGTATAGCAGGAGATAAGTGAGAGTTATATTGTGGGAGAGCAGGGTCACAGCAGCACAGAGTATAGCAGGAGATAAGTGAGAGTTATATTGTGGGAGAGCAGGGTCACAGCAGCACAGAGTATATCAGGAGATGAGGGTGTGTTATATAGTGGGAGGAGCAGGGTCACAGCAGCACAGAGTATAGCAGGAGATAAGTGAGAGTTATATTGTGGGAGAGCAGGGTCACAGCAGCACAGAGTATAGCAGGAGATAAGTGAGAGTTATATTGTGGGAGAGCAGGGTCACAGCAGCACAGAGTATAGCAGGAGATAAGTGAGAGTTATATTGTGGGAGAGCAGGGTCACAGCAGCACAGAGTATAGCAGGAGATAAGTGAGAGTTATATTGTGGGAGAGCAGGGTCACAGCAGCACAGAGTATATCAGGAGATGAGGGTGTGTTATATAGTGGGAGGAGCAGGGTCACAGCAGCACAGAGTATAGCAGGAGATAAGTGAGAGTTATATTGTGGGAGAGCAGGGTCACAGCAGCACAGAGTATAGCAGGAGATAAGTGAGAGTTATATTGTGGGAGAGCAGGGTCACAGCAGCACAGAGTATAGCAGGAGATAAGTGAGAGTTATATTGTGGGAGAGCAGGGTCACAGCAGCACAGAGTATAGCAGGAGATAAGTGAGAGTTATATTGTGGGAGAGCAGGGTCACAGCAGCACAGAGTATATCAGGAGATGAGGGTGTGTTATATAGTGGGAGGAGCAGGGTCACAGCAGCACAGAGTATAGCAGGAGATAAGTGAGAGTTATATTGTGGGAGAGCAGGGTCACAGCAGCACAGAGTATAGCAGGAGATAAGTGAGAGTTATATTGTGGGAGAGCAGGGTCACAGCAGCACAGAGTATAGCAGGAGATAAGTGAGAGTTATATTGTGGGAGAGCAGGGTCACAGCAGCACAGAGTATAGCAGGAGATAAGTGAGAGTTATATTGTGGGAGAGCAGGGTCACAGCAGCACAGAGTATATCAGGAGATGAGGGTGTGTTATATAGTGGGAGGAGCAGGGTCACAGCAGCACAGAGTATAGCAGGAGATAAGTGAGAGTTATATTGTGGGAGAGCAGGGTCACAGCAGCACAGAGTATAGCAGGAGATAAGTGAGAGTTATATTGTGGGAGAGCAGGGTCACAGCAGCACAGAGTATAGCAGGAGATAAGTGAGAGTTATATTGTGGGAGAGCAGGGTCACAGCAGCACAGAGTATAGCAGGAGATAAGTGAGAGTTATATTGTGGGAGAGCAGGGTCACAGCAGCACAGAGTATATCAGGAGATGAGGGTGTGTTATATAGTGGGAGGAGCAGGGTCACAGCAGCACAGAGTATAGCAGGAGATAAGTGAGAGTTATATTGTGGGAGAGCAGGGTCACAGCAGCACAGAGTATAGCAGGAGATAAGTGAGAGTTATATTGTGGGAGAGCAGGGTCACAGCAGCACAGAGTATAGCAGGAGATAAGTGAGAGTTATATTGTGGGAGAGCAGGGTCACAGCAGCACAGAGTATAGCAGGAGATAAGTGAGAGTTATATTGTGGGAGAGCAGGGTCACAGCAGCACAGAGTATATCAGGAGATGAGGGTGTGTTATATAGTGGGAGGAGCAGGGTCACAGCAGCACAGAGTATAGCAGGAGATAAGTGAGAGTTATATTGTGGGAGAGCAGGGTCACAGCAGCACAGAGTATAGCAGGAGATAAGTGAGAGTTATATTGTGGGAGAGCAGGGTCACAGCAGCACAGAGTATAGCAGGAGATAAGTGAGAGTTAT
This sequence comes from Limnodynastes dumerilii, assembly GCA_011038615.1. Taxonomy (NCBI): domain Eukaryota; kingdom Metazoa; phylum Chordata; class Amphibia; order Anura; family Limnodynastidae; genus Limnodynastes; species Limnodynastes dumerilii. The sequence continues at coordinate 215,894 of WWET01002694.1, read as the reverse complement.
ATTGTGGGAGAGCAGGGTCACAGCAGCACAGAGTATAGCAGGAGATAAGTGAGAGTTATATTGTGGGAGAGCAGGGTCACAGCAGCACAGAGTATATCAGGAGATGAGGGTGTGTTATATAGTGGGAGGAGCAGGGTCACAGCAGCACAGAGTATAGCAGGAGATAAGTGAGAGTTATATTGTGGGAGAGCAGGGTCACAGCAGCACAGAGTATAGCAGGAGATAAGTGAGAGTTATATTGTGGGAGAGCAGGGTCACAGCAGCACAGAGTATAGCAGGAGATAAGTGAGAGTTATATTGTGGGAGAGCAGGGTCACAGCAGCACAGAGTATAGCAGGAGATAAGTGAGAGTTATATTGTGGGAGAGCAGGGTCACAGCAGCACAGAGTATATCAGGAGATGAGGGTGTGTTATATAGTGGGAGGAGCAGGGTCACAGCAGCACAGAGTATAGCAGGAGATAAGTGAGAGTTATATTGTGGGAGAGCAGGGTCACAGCAGCACAGAGTATAGCAGGAGATAAGTGAGAGTTATATTGTGGGAGAGCAGGGTCACAGCAGCACAGAGTATAGCAGGAGATAAGTGAGAGTTATATTGTGGGGCAAGAACAGTAAATGCATTACATAAACACTTATTCTACCACAGTTTGTATAATCTTACATTTATTTTGAACAAACAAATATCCAGTGACAAGAATAAATTGTATTCCCTATCGTCCTAAAATGCAAATACAATTCTTGCTTGTCTAAAATAGTTTTTATCAAAACCCTTGAAGTTACAATGTAATGGAACCCTACCCACAATTTATTTGTTTTATGCTTGAGGAGTGTTTATAAACTGTACAGTTTCATTTTATTGCAATAAGAATAGATTGCTATCTTAAGGACATTTACATTTATACATATAAACCAAATCTTCAGATCAACATTGGTAACTGAATTGAAAAAATGTTGCTTCTCTGAAAAAGTATCCCTTCAAATACATTATGTATATAGTTAAAGTATATGGATATGAGTCACTCAAGTCTAGTCTATACTGTATTTAGGCACATTCAGAAAGTCCTTCACCACAATTACTGCAAGACAGAGTGGGCGGTGCATTAGGAAAACTTAGCAATGAAAATGCTCTAATGAAAATAGAAATAATGTAATGTTTATACAGTAAAAAAAATGAATTCAGACTTTATTGAAAAAAATTAGCCCTGTTCACATGGAGAGAGTAACATATCTAATGTACAGTAAATAGGATGGGCCTGGTATTTCCATGGACCTTCACACTGCGCATTCCAGAACCACACATTTACTGCGATCCAGACTTAAACTCACTGCAGCAACCAATTCCCTTTTGAGGGGATCTGTGATCTGCAGCTGCATTCATGTCTGTATTGGGTAAACCTACTTTTATTTGAAAGGGGTTTTTAGAGAAGGCAGGATGTGTTGAATTTTAAAGGGAATTGGTTGCTCTTACCCCTACACAAGTTTCTCCCTTTAATAGTTATTTTCCCATCCTCTCACTGCCCATCGCTTTATTTTTCATTAATAATTTCTTATTTATTTTTCTAATATTTCTATTTATAAGATTCACAATAGTAATTCACGATTGTTTCTAATTCATGATTTCATTTCTACAGAATTTATATTATAATTATATGATATCAAAACATATTTAATTTTATAACTGTTTTTTTTTTTTTTAAATCTAGTCTAAGAATGAATACCTTTCATTTTACATATTATTCTACCTACTGTTTTACTAGAACAATGTTCCTTATTTGCTGTCATTCAAATATGAATTAAACACGCATTTAATGTACTGTAAAAAGTCAATGTTACTTATCATTTGCTTAAAATGTATAATGTGCATTTATGCAGATTGCATGCTTTTTACTGAAATCACATACATGTAAAATCACTTTATCTTTGCCTGAGCAAGGAGATAAAACATTTAGAGGAATTCATCCAAAATATTTTCCATATCTTATTTACAATACATTGCTAGCTGATAACTGGCCCTTGCAGCTTAGCAATAGGCTTTTATTCAGCTCCAATGTTGTTTCAAAGATTTATTGACATTCCTATAATACCCTAATGTAACATGCAACCTCCAGGCATTTCAGGATATATAATGTGGTTTATATAGAAGAGAAGTAGACAAATTGCCCCATCTCTAAGAAAGCTAATGCCAGCTGATCTTTGTTGCCCCAAGCATTGCTTCATTGAATATAAAAGAACAGAGGACTGTTCTTTTTTTTTTTATGAAATAGCTTAAATTGTTGAGCTGTCACATGATCATAGCAGGCAGAGACACCATTCACTGAGGGTCACTCCATGTCAGTGTAGGCTAGATATGAACACAAATCTTATGTTTTGTTTACTGTTGTATTACAATGCACCTGCTGACATACACTGTGACTAAATATTAAACAAAACATTGATCTAGCAGTAGTACAAATTTATTTAAATATTTTCAAGGTTTCTATATAAGTTGTAAACTGCAAAATTGTTACAGCCGCCGTGTAACGGCAGGCTGTATTTCCGGCTTCCTCCCCGCTCTGTTGCTTACCTTTAGTCCCGCGGCGTGTCTATGGGGAATCATTTCAGTATCCCTAGTTACCCTCCATGTGTGCCACTTTCCCGTTAGCCACACGCTCTGCTTATTACTCACCCTTATGCGTTCCTGGTTGCCAGGGGAACACTTCCTCGTCAGGGGGGGTTGTTCTTGTCTGTCCTATCAGAGGACAGCAGATCCTTTATTAGTCCTTCCTGTCTGCATTCCCACGCCGGTTATATAGAGTCTGTTTCCTCAGTTCTGTGACCTGCTACTTACTGTGTGCCTAGTGCTATCTGCCTAATGAATTGACCGTTGTTTTACACACTTACCTGCCTTGATTCTTGCCTTAGTTTCCTTGTGTATCCAGCCCTGGTTCTTACTCCTTATTTGTACCTACCCTTCCCATTGTACCTTCTTATCCCTTGAGTGCCTGTTTATGTTACCTGCATGAGCGTGTGTGCGCAAGTCCTAGTGCATCTCGTCCAGTCCCATGAACAATCTTCTTTCCATCGTCCTGGGTTTTGTGTTGCTCGTAGTTTGTCGCAGTCCGGTCTCTTCCGGACTGGCTCTAATCCCACTTACCTTACTGCTCCCATCCCCTCAGTCTGGTATCCACTCCGCGTTTCCCTTTCTCTTCCTCGAGTCTGGTTCAACGGGGCACAACCAGGCTATTGGGGCAGCCAAATCCATCCCCACCATCAGGGGCTCTGGTGAACCACCCTATAGCAAAGTTACCGGGCCCCGGCAGCCGACTCGTCACTACCTCTCTCTCTTCCGTGGCCACCTTGGTTCTCTCCGATGTAAACCCGGGGTGCCACTCCAGTCTATCATCTTCTCCACGACCACTCCGGTTCTCTGCCAGGTAAACCCGGAGTGTCGTAACAAAAATGTTAAAATCAAAATACAAAGATACACTGAAGTCATTCCTTATAGAGTCTTTTCTAAGATGCATATTTTTGCAATGCGGCAAACATAAGGCTTTGTTTTGTAAGAAAAAAAACAAAAACACAATGCTATATAGGTGTCAGTATTGTTATTGACAGTGGGCGCTGTACATACAAAATAGCGTTTTTATGTCTCCGGCTAGCGTAAATATGCTAGCGGACGTGGCTCTGGATCTGTACAAAAGAATATTATATACTGAGTGCAATGTGTGAGAGCGGCTGTGGAGAGAGATGGATACTGGCGCCACCTGAGCCATTTAGATATAGAAAGAAATGTAGTTATCTTCCTCCTTAGCGCCTCACAATAAGACAAGTTGGGTTGGAATAATAAAAGTACAATTTATTTTGCAGGTTATTAAAACAAACGTATTTCCATGTGTAGTACACTGTTATCTTCGTTAATAGTTGCACACTGCTTTAAGCATATGTGTGTATTGTCATAGAGCAAGTTATTAAGAATGATAAAGTTTTAAAAAAAACAATAGTATTTTTCTTGTGCAGCAGTGCTTTTTGGTTGCACATTGATGTGGAGATATCCTTTTAAAGTACAGGGCAGCGGGTGGTGTTCCCGTGCTGTCAGACACACTAACGCTTCAATGTGGTATAGGCTTTGGCATTGTTATGCTGCGTTCACATTGCCACTGCCTAAAAAGCCAGCTTTTTAGGCAGTGGGCAAAATTTTGAAAATTTGAGCCTGGTGCGTTCAGACTGCGCTGAAAACACCGGCTTTTTTTTTTTTCTTGGTTTTTTTTTTTTTTTTTCAAGCCGGCTGCTTTTTTATCCCTTGAGTGCCTGTTTATGTTACCTCTTCGGAGGCCCCGCTGCGTGAGTGTGTGTGCGCAAGTCCTAGTGCATCTCGTCCAGTCCCGTGAACAATCTTCTGTCCATCGTGCTGGGTTTTGTGTTGCTCGTAGTCTTTCCGCAGTCCTCTCAATCTGGTATCCACTCCGGGTTTCCCTTTCTCTTCCTCGAGTCTGGTTCAACGGGATTCGACCAGGCTATTGGGGCGCAGCCAAATCCATCCCCACCATCAGGGGCTCTGGTGAAAACTACCCGATAGCAAAGATACCGGGCCCTGGCAGTCGACTCAGTCACTACCTCTCTCTCTTCTGTGGCTGCCTAGGTTCTCTCTGAGGTAAACCCGGGTCGCCACTCTAGTCTACCATCTTCTCCACGACCACTCCGGTTCTCTGCCAGGTAAAGCCGGAGTGTTGTAACAAAAATGTTAAAATCAAAATACAAAGATACACTGAAGTCATTCCTTACAGAGTCTTTTCTAAGATGCATATTTTTGCAATGTGGCAAACATAAGAAATGAAAAAAAAACGCAATGCTATATAGGTGCCAGTATTGTTATTGACAGGGGGCCGGATCCAGACCTACGTTCCCTTTCCATTTCAACGCGTAGTTTATTTACGCTATCGTAATTACTATGCACTCCCCTAGGCACTCCCCTCGGTCGTACGTATTTGGCCGTTTTACACTTTCCAAACCCTACCTTAACTTTTCAAAGCGTAACTCCTGTTGGCCGTAATGGCTGCACGTACTTACGCGCCTAAGCACGCCCATACTGTATGATTTAAATGCTTTACCCCGCCTCCGAAGCATAATTACAGGTGTTGTATGTTTGGCATTTCCCTTCGTCCATAGTTACGCTCTTGATACTAGGATGGTATGTATGTTCAGAGTTACATGTCATAACATCTGCTGTGTGCATGCACTGTACATACAAAATAGCATTTTTATGTCTCCGGCTAGTGTAAATACGCTTGTGGGCATGGCTCTGGATCTGTACAAAAGAATATTGTATACTAAGTGCAATGTGTGAGAGCAGCTGTGGGGAGAGATGGATACTGGCGCCACCTGAGCCGTTTAGATATATAAAGAAATGTAGTTATCTTCCTTCTTAGTGCCTCACAAAACGTATTTCCATGTGTAGTACACTGTTACACGTAATTATAGTTGCACACTGCTTCTAGCATGTGTGTGTATTATCATAGAACAAGTTTTTGGTTAGGTTATTAAGAATGATATAAAGTTCAATATAAAACAATTATGTTTTCCATGTGCAGTGGTGCTTTTTCGTTGCACACTGATGTGGAGATGTCCTTTTAAAGTACAGGGCAGCAGGTGGTGTTCCCGTGCTGTCAGACACACTAATGCTTCAATGTGGTATAGGCTTTGGCATTGTAAGTCTATTTAGGTAGAGCAAAGATGTAGTTTATAGCAAGAGCATAGAGAGTAGACTGTTTGCGGGATCGACACTCAGTCTACAGTCTCAGGATCAGCTGTTTCACCAACGCGTTTCTGCCGTTCTGGCTCTGGATCTGGCCCAGTGACTTCAACTTCCCATGTGTGATGTGTGTGACCCTCAGCTGCACCCACCTCCTTTAACAAACCTAGCTCTAAATTAAAGACACCGACACCATCGATTTAAACATTAGTTATGTTAATAATAAATTTTTACAGTTCCCACAATCTATGATGTCGGTTACCATCTGTAACTTCTTAACAGACCCACAAACAGCGCCAATAAACAACAGTGAAAAAAACTATATATGCCTGCTTTCCACCACCAAAAAACTTTAATCTCATTTATTAACAAAATTCAAAATATTAAAAACATTGGGGAGGGAGGGTGAAAATCTTGTAAGAAAGGAGGCAGAGCCAGATGCTACAAGGGATTGACACCTTGTATCCCCTTCAGCTCCTTCCCCATCCGAAGGAAACCAATTAACAAAAGAGGTGAGTGGCACCACTAAGCCCACCCTCATACACAAGGGGCCTGATCCAGACCTATGCCGATGCGCTGTGCTTACTAAAGCACAGCGTATCGGCATTCACTTACCCCAACACTCCCCTGTGCGGGCGTATGGTCCCTTCCTTACGCCGGCTTAAGGCTACCCTAACTTCAGCCGGCATAAGGAAGGGGCCATACGCTCGCACAGGAGCGTATGGCCGCTTAGCCCGC
>WWET01002694.1:183707-195748 GCA_011038615.1 Limnodynastes dumerilii | reverse complement strand
GGAAGGGGGAGGGGAGAGGATAAGGTGAATGGGGAGGAGGTGCTGATGAAGGGGATAGAAAAATGATAAAGAGAATAAGGAGGGGGAGGTGATGATGAGAATAGGGAGATGATGAAGGGAAGGGGGGTAACGAGAATGAAAGATGATTAATTGAAAGGGGGAGATTTATAGGCAACGCGGACACTGGAGTACATCTAATGTGTGTATATATGTGGTATGTGTGTGTGTGTATGTGTAAACATATATAAAGTGGTTTAAACCTGGATGCACAGCTGCACCCCCAGTGGTTTGACCATGCCCCCAGTGAGTTGACCACGCCCCTTTACGGTGGCACAATCATACCTATTACGCACCAAGGTGGGAGGGAGGCACCAAGGTGAGATGGGGCACCAAGGGGAGGACTAAATTCTTGTCCCCCCCCACCCAAAAACAAGTTGTGACACCCCTCCCTGACTATATATAATATATATCAATAAAAACTGCATTAACGGAAGGGGGGGGGGCATTTACCCTAGTTATGCCTCTGATTGCAGTTCATTTCTAAGTAAATTGTGTACCTAGCAAATGTTTGTGTTTCAAGATTACCAATAAAAATTAAATAATTACTTTTTTGTATTTTTGTGTCTACCTTAACCCTTTTTTGTAACTTCACCCTTTTTTTTATGTTTTCAGTATATAAGGATGGTAATGTCACATAATGAATATGAATGTTTAACAATGTATATTTCTAAACCCTTAATTTAATTATAATAATACTTTTTACTATTTTGACTAATTAAATGTACATAATATTTTTTACATAAACTAATTAAAAACACATTTAAAATGTTTAAAAAAAAGCTTATAACAAAAACTAACAACAACAAACTTAGAAAAACCCTACCTTTACACTGCTAAAAGAGTTGCATAAAATGAAAATCCAACATGACTTTAAGTAGTTGAGCCTTAATTTTGTTATTTAAATGCACACATCCATTGATTACAAATACACTGCAGCTGTTGCTTGTATTGTATGTGAGACGCCGCTTTTACTTTATCCTAGCTAGCTACAGCAACTTACGAGTGGTCAAGGACTACCTTAACTTTTCCTACTTATGAATTAGTCCTAACTGTTGGAATGCCCATACTGTACATTAGTAGCCCATGTGCTGCCCATGTGCATTAAGAGTCTTGCCCTTCTAGCCACACATGCGGGACTCGTTACATGTCGATTTGTGCATCAGTCCTAAGTCGTAAGGCCGTGTATGTGAATCAGTCAGACATGGTTAATGTATGTATATTTGGGATCTGAGCATTTGCAGTTTATCTGTTTGTAAAAATAAGCACAAATATGCAAAAGTTACTTAAGTGTGAATAGGGTCCATTGAATGTCCACATATTTCTTACTGTGAAAAATATACAATTTATCTATACAAGTTTAATGACAATTGCCCAATACTGAATGGTATATAGATAGATGCTATAGTACAATAATGAAGGTTTTTATTAATATTTTGTATAATAATATATTGTATAGAGGGAATTTCAGATATGAAAGGCTCACTTTTAATAACCTAAACTTACATGGAAGTGTCTTTTGGCCATTTTACATGTGTTCGTGTTGCTGAACCATATAATTCCAGTATTGAAAATTGTCTGGACTTGACTACAAATAGCCAATTATATTATTTGATTGTTTAAGAAGACAAATGAGATACCAGCCACACTGATGCAGGCACATTGTTTGCAAAAATGCTTTTAAGCAAAATGATTGCTCCAACAATACAACAAACTGTACTAATACTGCAAGTCCCTCTGTAAAATCCCCCTAATGCTACTGCTTTACTCTACTACAATGCCACTAGAAACGGTGAAGAAACGGCCAAAGTACCACCTACATCACCGTATTTATTTTGATAATCAGAAACACCTTTTACTAGACAAGGTTGGATCAATTCTTAGTAACAACAACCGAGGTATGCATGCGGCATGTGTAAGTTGGTCTGTGAGAGTACACTGCGCATGTTTGAGGTAGGTGTTGCACATCGGAACTTTGAATATTCTGAAATAGTCAGGATGTTACAACATTCCATATAATGGATTATACACATTGGGCCTGATCCAGACCTACGCTTGGGTGCGTTTTTACAACGGGCGTAAGCGTAAAAACGGCCATTTGTACTTACTGCGCATGCGCGGTTCAGATGTTACACTCATGTTACGCTCTGAAATTCAGAGCGTATGAGCCTTGATCGTAACACCTTCGTAAATACGGTCGAAGGGGTGTGCCTGCCATATGAAACCCATAAATACGCACTGAGGGCGGGATGAGGCATTTAAATTGTACAGTATGGGCGTGCTAAGCGTCGTAACTTCGCATTGAGCTTACGGATGCCCACGGTTACAATCAGAAAAGTTAGGGTAGGGTTTGCTGGGCGTAAGAAGGCAAAACTAAGTACGACTAAGGGGAGTGCTGAGGGGAGTGCATTGTTGATACGCTGGCGTAAATACGCTACGCACATGAGCATTTCATGAGCATAGGTCTGGATCAGGCCTATTGTGTGCGGGGATGGGGGGGGTGTTAAAATTGTACAGTATAGACTGGGTTAGGTACTTTCATACGACCAGAAATAAGTGCAGAGAAGATAAGGTACGGTTATGGACACTTAAGTCAGCTAGGTACCATACGCGAGAGAGGAGTGCCGGGGGATGTGCATTATCCTCTTATGTGTGGAACTTATATACGCTGGCGTATAGAATTCACTAATAAGTCTTGATCTGGTCCATTCGTCTATATAGTTTCAATCAGTTTGTGGCCTGTTTTCTGTACTGCACATGCACATTAATTTGCCTTATTCTGAGCCATTCTGATTTAAGATAAATGACACTTTAGACAGAGTGCCTTGGTTAAGTTTGCTCATTAACATTCCCTCTAAGGAGCACAGGCCTGAAATTATTGCCCCACACTCAGGCTGGTCGTCTACTGCAAGCGACTTTGAGCGACTAACAGGTAGCGCGTAAAGGAACGATTGATCCTAATGCACAGAACCTTGCTTGCAGGCATCCACTGCAAGCGACTTTGAGAATCCGACTTTCGGCGACAACAGGCGACGAGCGACTGATACCTCAGGAATTGGATTTTCAGCTTCTAGTAGCCTGTACGAAGGCAAATAAAGCTACTTAGACCATAATAAAAAGGGTTATTTCTGCATATGGGCACATTCCCACTCTACAGAGGAGAGGGACAGACTAAATTATTACGCTCCAGGATTATAAACATGACTTTTAGTCAGTTTTGATTTTTAACCTATTGATAGAAAAATGAGCCCCAAAAGGCCATCACTACAATGAATATCCAGGCTGGAAAATCTGGGTATTCTATGATTCCATACAATAGGATTTATTAGTATAGCAGCATTCATTTCTTATCCAGATAACACTGCTCATACTGAAAGTGACATTTTCCATACATACTCAAAGTCACCTATTGTGGACGACCTCAGTCTCTCCTATTCGCCTGACTCAAAGTCACCTATAGTCGCTCCAATTGTTAGTCGCTCAAAATTGCTTGCAGTGGACGACCAGCTTCAGGCTACCACAGCCCTGGAACTGTTTTTGGATTGAAGGAGTGAGCAAGTCCCCAGTGCAAGGCAAAATAATAAGCAAAAAAAAAAAAATTGAAAAACTATAATCAATATACAGCACAACGTCTGTGCATATCTAGACCTCCGATTTTCCCAATATTTCACCTTACATGAACATGGACATATCCTGACAGCTTCTGAAAGGAGGGTTGAGTTAGGCTTACAAGTGGTTGTAACTTGGTATTACAATGAACAGTATTGACCCTGCTAATACTGCCTGTCCCAAACACTGCCATTTTACATTCACACTAGTCATAAAACTAAAGGTAGAATTTAGGTTTTAGAAGCACATAGGTGTTTTAGTAGTGGCTAGTGGAGAGATTGTGCAAATTTTATGGACCTGCAATTACAGATCTCAAAGAGTCCGATAATTGCAATTCCAATCGCAATAAATTATAACTTTTGATCCAGTTCCATAGTCTCAAAGGCTCTTATTAACTTATCCAAAGTGAGACATGTCTGGTACATAACACAAGTTATACCATGACATACTTTGCCTAGAAATAAATCTATATATATGAATAAGTAATACTGAGTCATCTGCCACTGCAACATCCATCAACCTTGGTTGCTGTAGCCCTATAATCCCCTTTTCATATCCCATCTCTTTCCACCTTCTCTACTTACTTTCTACTAATTTCTATCTCAATATTATCCAACTTTCAATGAAGTATTGCACTGTACTTATAATTCTTGGGAACTCTATAATTGATATTGTGGACCACAAGATTCTGTGCTCCCTTCATTCACGTGGCCATAAAATGCTCTCCAGCAATTGATCCATCTCATCTTCCTTCTTCTCCTCTCTTCTTCCTCTGACTGTTGGTCTCACCTGAGGCTCTATCTTTGTTTCCTCTTCTCACTCTGTAATTCCTCACTTGTATATAATATCAGTTTCTCCTTCAGCATTACAAGTCATGACAGCTAAATAATTGTAGGAGACCAAATGGGCTTAAAAATAATCACTAGTGGCTGGATCCAGACTTCCAAAAATCAGGCCTTTTCTATTCACTAGGATCAGAAAATGTCAAATTTTTGTGGATGTGCACATTAAGACATTGTTGCTTGTTTGTGGGTCTGTGACATTTAGAGATGCAGATTTTTTTTTTACCAGCAGTTTCCAAAAGCAGGGCAGATGTGAGTGCAAAGAGGATTTTACTATTTAAATAATACAGTAAATGTCCAACACACTCTCCAGACTTCCATTCCATCCTCATTTTAAGTGAAGACAGATCGGAAGTCTTGAGGTGGGGTATAAGTATGCGGGGTAGTCCCCCATACACTGTCATGGAAGGCTGGGTTTAGCGGGGATCCCATATCAAATATCAGATTCCATCTGGTGCAATGTTATTGCAAATCAGCGTATGGGCAAATTTGCTCCTAAAAAAGGAGAGTTAATATTATGAATGAGAATTATTACAATGTGTTAATTGGCACAAAGGAAGTAAAATGTTAGATATTGAACTATAGTACATAAGAGAGTAATACTTTTGTAAGTCATTTCTTAAAAAAAATAATATAATTAAAATGATTATATATATATATATACTCATCTGTTCTAAAACTTTACATTTTAAATAGCACTTTTTCAACAAAACAAATTATACATTTTCTGTGCTACACAACCTACACACCATTATTTGCAGGCATTAATTTCTTCTTTCATTATACAACTCATCATAAACATATATAATAATTAAATGCAATTTTCTGTAAGATCAATTGTTCAGATAACAAAAGACCAAATACAGTGTATCACACTGTGAGTCACATGCTTAAGCTATCAAAGTAAGTATCTTTCACTTGTCATCCATTCAAATTGCCAAATGTTTCTATAGATATATTTTAAGTGAGTAAAATAAAGGCCCGGACTTAGAATTTTGGCAGATCAGTTAGGCGGATCTGCTAAAGCTTCCTATGCAGAGGTGCATGTAAAAAATGGACAATAATTAGTAAACCCGCAGTCGAAGCCGTGATGGCTCCAGCCGCGGGTTACCGTGGCTCAGCCAAAACTATTGTTTTTTTTTTATTTTGTAAAATTTTATTTTAAAATGTATAACTCCCCTTCCCTGCCACCGCAATAAATAATTAAAATAATAATATTGGCCCTTGTAGTACTACAAGCACCAGCATGCCCATGGATGCCAGGGCATGCTGGAGCTTGGAGAACCATAAGAGGGCATGCTAGAGCTTGGAGAACCATAAGCGCCAGCAGGCCCTGCCATATAAATGCCCCCAAAATTATAAATAATAAAAGCTAGGGCAAGCCATTCCATTTAAATATAAAAACAAATGAAAAAACAAAACACAGTAAAAAAAAAAAAAAAAGCCGCTTACCTGCTCTACTGGGGTCGAGTCTTGTAAGCTTTTAATCCAGGGGTGGGGGCTTGGCAAAAAACAAAAACGTATGGACATTCCGGCACTATTGACAGTTCAACTGTCATTGGGGTATATTTATACCCTTGGCCAGCGTGGAAAACTTTACTGTATTTTTCTTTTTGCATTTAACTATGGAATGGCTGGCCCTAGCTATTATTATTTATAATATTGGGAGTTCTCCAAGCGCCAGCATGCCCTGGTATCTGTGAAAATTACCCCTGCCTTTCATGCACCTGTTTATGTTAACCTGTAAACTGATTTGAGCAACAACTATTTTGTATAAGGCTCCACTTAGTAATTAACATTTATCAAAAATAGTGATTACATTTGTACAATTATTTTTCTTCTCACAGCTTGCAAATGATTTTTCATTTAAAGTTACAGCATGTTTTTAGATATTAAAATCATCGGAGAACTGGGTATATAAGGCAAACACACAAAAACCAACCAACCAGGCCTTTTAAGCAGTAATACACAAGGGAGTTTTATTTGACCAAAAAAGATTTCAAGAATTTTGTGCCAGAATATCTGACAGTAATCAAATAAATAGAATTTATGTATCCATAGGCACAACTATTTTTAACATGTGGTCAAATTAAAAAGCAGCATGAAATAGTTAGTTAGCTAAAAATTAGGAAGACTACTTTCTGCTTGTTTTTACAGACTTTTAACAGAAACGAATTTATATTTTAAAATTGTAGATTCATTTTTGTATTCATTTAAAGACAAACTTCCATTGCATAATGCATGTTCAGGTTTCATGCATTTGGAATGACTTAACATTAATTTAAGGTGTTCTTTTCTAGTTTGCTTTTATCTTATACACAAGATACATTATTAATATTATTATTATTATTATTATTATTATTATTTATGCATTACCCAAGGTAATAACAGTTTTTTACTTTATGAGCGTTTGATATGTGTTACAACTTGTTTATTTTTCAGATATTTATATACACACTGGAAATGTTTAGGAAAAACTTGAATGGTTTTGTTGCTTTTTTTTTTTTTAACCACCGGCTCTTTAGGATTAATGGGACCATCTGCTTGTCAGAAGGGAAAAACGTCTGCTTCTCCATTCATCAGATTAATCTGCTCCAGGATTATATTTATGAAGGGGGTTAGACCAAAGTCAAGACCGTGTGAGCTATGTGAGATTAATGTGCAGGTACATTGTACTCAGTAATGCCAGAGGTTCAACATATTAAGGCAAATAAAATGGAGCCTTGACACACTCCAGGTGAATCTAGAAGATAATTATTTGACTAACCTAAGTCATTAATAAAAAGGATGTGACTTCCCTGTAAAGTATTGAAAAAACAGTTATTGAATTTTACTTACTTTTAAACAATGTGGACAATTTGGGGTATTTTAATTAGTTTTATAGTTGTGTCATATAAAATACTTTATTTTAATGCTAAAATTCTTAAAAATATTCCTCTAAAATTAGTCTTGCAAATATATATATACTATAAAAAAAAAGATATTTGTGTGCAATCAAGAAAAATAAGAAATAAAAGCTTTAAAGCATTACTAAATGTTTATCTGTTTACTTTGTGAATAAATATAAATGACCCATCTAATCTGATATTATTATTATTATTATTATTATTATTATTATTATTATTATTAATAAACCAAATATGACCTACCTATAAGACCATATAAATGCAAATATAAAGAAATAGTAGGTAAATATCACAGCGCTAGATAATCAATGTTAAAATACATCAAATCATAATAAAAGTCCATAGATTAAGCGGCACACAGGTGAAAGGTTAAATCCACATAGTGTTCCATAAAATGTTCACTGCTGTATATAACGCCCAAACGAGGTACAACAGAAGTCCCAGGAGGCTGCAATGCAATGGACGTCCAGGCATCAGTATGTGACTAGTCCTAGGGCATCGGGAATGCGTCGGCGGGGAGAAGGTACACGACAGCTGCTTCACAGTCCGGATCCTAAATGCATTTCAGGCGTTGCCCTTTCTCAATAGTCTATTGTCGCCGCTATTGTCTGTGTCGCTTAATATATGGACTTTTATTATGATTTGATGTATTTTAACATTGATTATCTAGCGCTGTGATCTTTACCTACTATTTCTTTATATACACATGTTTTTAGAGTATTTGTGGACACTCTAAATTTTCTGCTGCAAGATATAGCGCTTTTTAAAGATTCCCACCCCCAGTTTTTATATAAATGCAAATACTTATGGTGGCATGGGTCCAAGGGGAGCACCAGCACAGTCGCTGACATGTTTGGGGCCAAGGCATGGACATGCATATATTGGCAACTGGTGGCTGGCTACTCCTATCCCACAGGCTGATTTAGAGATAAAGATGTTGGGAAAGATCAGATGCTGCTAGATCATTATCAGAAGCTGCAGAGAGAGAGGATCTCCCAATTCTGGCGATGGCTTCTTATCACTGTCACACACACATACAGAAGCCCTAGCTATTAAAATGCATCAAAGTAACCAATTTGGGGGGGTGGTCATCACATGGTAACCGCAATACTGTATGCTGACAATAGGAAATACATATTTAACAGGCAAAACAGTACAAAACAATAGGATGGGATAAAAGGAAGCAAAATAGTGAGAACAATCCAGGTACACTGCAAGGAAATAAATTATGTACGAAGAGAGAAAATATATGAGAAGCTAGTTTTAAGATACAGTGTAAGATACAAATTACCAGAGCACATTGCATGGTTCTGGTCAACTTTAAAAGCCTAATAAGCTAATAGGAAGTTACTCTACTTAGATTCCAAATTCCTCATGGTGGCCTCCAAAAATGTTACTAGTCCTGGAAAGAAACTTTGTGAAGGAAGGTTGAAATGCTAGGCCAGACACCCGAGGGTGCCATTCCACATCCATTAGAAATAATAACAGCGGTTGTCCATAGAAAAAAAGCAAAGCAAATGCAAAAATAAAAGGCTGGATCCAGACTTTGGTACAATATGGAACTTACATACGTGATGTACTTCCACAAGGAACTCAGTATCCTGTGGCTGCGTTCAGTGGGAAATTCAGGTCACTGCAAACGGTATGCCTTACCGTATAGCAGTCCCGGCTCTTCCGGCTGCCAGGACTCCCTTGCTGTGTGTGGTGTGACGTCCTGGTTGCTGGGCAACCAGGACACTTTCCCGGTTCTCTGGCCCAGGCCCAGTGTTGCCGCCTGACGTCCTGGTTGTCTAGCAACCAGGACGCTTTTCCCCTCGCTCCTGGCGCAAAGTTGTTCTATTGGTTCCAGCTGAGGCTGGAACCTAACTGATCAGCTAGGGAGGCTGATCCAGGGATGGCTTTTGATTGGACAGCCTCCCTGTAAATAGACTAGCAGGGGCATTCTGCTCTTGCTGCTTATAGTCTCTGTTATCAGATCTGTGCCCAGCTTCCATGCTTGATCCTAGTGCTTCTAGTTTCAGTCATTCTGAGTGTCCCGTTCTCCTGCCTTGTTCCTCCAGTGTTCACCTCCAGTATTCTCCTCTCTCCCCTTCTCTTCCTCATGTTTTAACTGCTTAGTTCCTCCCTGCCTGCCCTGAGTGCTTGTCAGTGTTTCCCCTTCGAGGGGGTCCTCTTGGGTGACTGAGTATGCGTGAGCACTTGTCCGTCCGATTCATCTCTTGTCCTGTTGCCATGTTCTTTCTGTCCTCGTTCTGTGTTCCTTGTGTCTGTCATAGATCGGTCTCTTCCGACTCTGTCTGTTCTTGTTTCCTTATTCTATCTTTATCTCTTCTATTATTTCCGTCTTTAATTCTGCTTCTTCTCCCGGATGTTGTTTCTAGGGACCGTGACCTGCTAGGGGTCCTGCGTACCATGACAGAGGGGAGGTGCCCTACTCTCATATGTGCAGTACTTAGGATACCAAAATCTGATCTTACATATGGATCCCATCCAAAGTCACTAATTTTTAGGAGTGTGAAATGTTTGTTCTACAAAATATTTTTTTTTAGGTATCTTTTGTCAATGACAGATATAATGCTGATTTAAGAAACAATATTGTTTTTTTGTTGTTTTTTTTGCACTGGGAGGTTCTCCTGTGCTGCCACCATAAAAATAAATTATTACATATAATAAATGATTACATTGAGAAAGAAGGAAGTAACTCTCAATGGGTCAATGTTTGACTTTTATTTTACCAGCTGTTACTATATGCTGATAGTTGAAGATAACGTTTTAAATGTGAGCAAATCCAGTAAAAGGTAGAGTAGCTTCCAGTGTAAATGATCTGCATACAATGTGTCAGCATGATTTTGTTATTCATTAATTAGTGGCATGACATAAGCGGTGAGCTCACTTCATTTATGCAGAAGTGACAGTAAATGTGAAAATCAAATAAAAGCTGATAACAGGAAGATTGATTAACTACTGCAAATAAAGCTGATTGCTTTCTAGGACCCGAATTAACCATGCAATACACATTTCTCTATGTCGCCTAAGTCTGTGGTAAGTGATGGACTTGGAGACTATGTTTATGTTAGTATTACAATGTGTAATTGTGTGTGTCATGTTTGACAAGTAGCAGGGAACTCCATACACTACAGGGTAAGTTTTTGTTCATAGCTGATTCTTAACCATTACTATCCTGCAATAATCTGATAGAGATGAGGAAAATTAAAGTGATTTTGTTTATTTTCAACCTGGAAATTGAGGGATTTATTGGTCTCAGTATAATTTTGTTTTGTAAATAATTTGATGTTAGAGTTTGATTGATGGCATTCATCCACTTTTATTTTTGCAACAGTTTGGTAGGAAAAACGTAGGAAAGGTCTAACAGAGAAAAAAACATGGCAAGCATGTGTGGAAGAAGGGGAAGATGCAGATCAAATAAACTGGACTACATCAGGCTGCTGAAAAGTTTACACTTTGAAGCAGCTTGGATTAGGAAGTGCTGAAATGCCAGTGGCCTTGACTGTAACAGAAATAAAACTTGATTTCAGATTGATGCAATGTGTGGGTACCAGTTGAATTACACCGGTTAGTTTGTTTGCTTTTCTGTAATCCATTAAATACTTGTTGCTTCCAACTTAAAAGTGTTTCTGCATCAATTAATCAGGTTGTCTGTAGTCTGTAGACTGTTACTAACATTTGCAAATTCAGGGACAGGATGGTTTGTTCTAACATAGTCAGGATCCGTGCATTGTGGTCACATGGTAAACACTGCACTGGGATGTTATGCTGTGGAGGTGTTCTCTCCTCACCCAGCCTTTCCATATTAAATGATAGATAGCACCCCAGTAGGGTCTGAAAGAGAGTACTGTCAAATTGGGCAAAGCACATCTACAGCCCTAGTTCTCTTCTCCTTCCAGCACTGATCATGACATACATGCTAGCAAAGAGTAGCAAAAAGAGGACAGAAATAAAAAGTTAAAGTGGGAAAAAGAAGCGTAACTAGGGAAAATGGAACCTGGGGCAAATACCAAAAGTGGCCCCTTCCCCATTAATTTTTTATTCATATATATATTATATATAGTCAGAGGTGTTATATTTTTTTTTGGGGTAGCAAGAATTTAGCCTTCAACTTGGTACCCCATCTCACCTTGGTGCGCAATATGCATGATTGTGCTGCCACAAAGCGATGGCACAGCGCCAAAGGAGGTGTGGTCAAACCACTGGAGGTGTGGTCAAACAACTGGGGGCATATTCAAACCATTGGAGGCACAGCTGTGCATCCAGGTCTAAACCACTATATATGTTTAAACCAATATATATATAACCTTTGGCCAATGAATGCCAGGTTACACCCCCCCCCGCGACGGCCGTTGCTAAGCATTGGCGACTGGAAGTTTGCAGACGGTAGTTGTTCCGGCGGAAGGCAGCGTTTGTGCGCGTGGAAGCCGGTTGGTGAATCAGTTTAATGATTTATCTATTTATATCTTGCCATTTCAGCATATCTGTTGTTGCTAGTAATTTTTTAAATGTAAGCCCTGATGAAAATTATTCTGTATATAATTAAAACGTCGGCACGCTGTTTATAACACTATGGTAGTGCGTTATCAATAAATTACATTTTTTTTATCCTTATTGAGAG
>WWET01002694.1:154161-170446 GCA_011038615.1 Limnodynastes dumerilii | reverse complement strand
ACTTTATAAAGACTCCTTTATTGTACAAGTGTATTATTTAAACTGTTATTATTTGTTTATTGGTTGTTTAAATACATTTTTTAATGATTTAGCTCAGATTAATTTGTAACACTTGTACAGGATGATGCTTAAATAGCATCATGAGCATGTATGTATCTTTCTTTCATTACATTAATTGTTTGAACCTATTTCCAAAATTAAATTTAATGTGTGCTAGGGGACCCCAGAAGTTAGTTGCCCAGGCGCCCCCATAATCCTTATTCCGGCCCTGTCCGCAGCCACACCAACTTTAGAGTTCTATTATATAGAAGATAGGGAGAAGAAAAAATTAATATCTATATATTTTACATGTATATACGCACACCCCTCACTATTCATGAGTAGCAGGAGTCTGCACACCAAGCAATTTTAATATACACAAAATTGTAATAATAAATGTTATGACACCATTTATTAAAAATATATATACTATTTGAACACTTTGAAAGCATAAAAAAAAAAAATACAAACATAGGAAAGTCACAAAATATATATAAAAAAAATTCAGACATGTCAAATACTTTTCCTTCTTTTACATAAATAATATATCTAGAACAAAATCAAAACTAGTTGACATGTTTGGATTTATATTAAAATATACATTTGTGATATTCCTATATATTACTTTTTTATGTTAAAAGAGAAGTGTGTATGTGTATAAAAACATCAGACACACACACACACACACACACACACTTTCTCTTCTACTTTAACATAAAATGAAATACTTAGAAAAATCACAACACACACACACACCCAACCCTTCTCTTCACTTACATTTCTCAATTCGTTTTCTTTTGTCTGCTCCTCGAGGCACAGGCTTCCTGGGAGATGTACGTCACATCTTCCTGTCAGATCTCCCAGTCAGACTGCAGGTGGCGCCTCCAGACTGACGTCACAGACAGTGTGTGAGTATAGCGATGCAGGGAGAGCAAGGTCTCATGCTCTCTCTCTGCAGAAATGATTACTTTGGAAGGTGCAGGGAGTGAGACAGACCCTGCGCTCCCTGCATGTGTTGCCACAAATTACTGGCAGGGCTGCAAATTACTAGCGGTCCTTCCTGGGTACATGGTGTCGTGGGCAGGACAGAGAGGAGGCCTGGGGCTATCCCAGGCCCCCTCTCTGTCCGGGCCCAGAACACTAGGCCCGGCTGTCCCCCCCTGATGGTGGCGCTGCTTAACACATGCACTGAACTTTTAGTTTGTGCAGTAGCTACCTGCCCATTCCACTTTCTGATGTAATTTATTTAGGACAGTGCATATATATTTGAATAGAGTAATTTCGAGTTGTAACTGTTTAGCAATTTAGGGTCGGATCCAGACCCCCGCATGATTTATGTACATTCGGGGGTCTGAAATTACACAAGGAAGAGGGGAATGCAAGCCCCATCACTCCCTTCTTTTGGTAGTATTTTTGACACTTATGTGTCCAGAACCCTTCATTAACTTTTACGTAATGATCTGCATGGATCAATGCATAACTGGTGGCCCCTGTCCTGTCCCTTAATTTGCATGCCTATCCCCACCTGAAGTCCCCTGACTTCATTAGTCCTGGATCCGGCCCTTAATTATTGTATATTTTACAACTGAATCCCACAATAAATTTAATAATAGTGATATGTTACACTGAAAATTTAGAAAAATGTTGTGAAAATTAAATGTTTTTTTTGTTAAAAAGTGAAAAGTTTACAAAATTGCATCATTTTTTATCAGTTAAAGACCAATCTCTTCCTACAACCCATAGATACAGTCAATCTTTCAGTTCAGTTGAGTTTTCTTTATACTGAAGCTCTTCTGCTTATTAATACAACTGTATTACTTTTGTAAAATGACATTATTTACATTTAATCTACCCCACATTAACTTCATTTTATACAATGGTTAAACAGAAATGCAGAAGGTAGTATAATTTCAGTCTTAATGCTGGCATGCCAAAGTTACACATCATGTTTACAAGATTCCGAGGGCACCTTTTTATGTTCATCACAAAATAGTTTCTGACGCCAAAAAATTCTTTGGAATTGAGAAGAATAAATAATGACTGGCTTCCGGGGTTTTTCATATGTTGAAACATATGTTATATTTAACTGCAGTCCAATGTTTTCCATTGAGCTCTGTACAAGTTCCAGAGTGTTTAGTTTAATGTAACTGTGATGTGTGTTCTGTCACTTGTAAAAAGGAGATCACTATCTGTGGTTTGATTTGAGCTGTCTTCTCAGTACACGAGGGTCATTGTACTGCTATGTATCTTGCTTTGTCAATGTAGTCAGTTACTTTAAAATAAATTACAGACTGTTTAGCCACCTTTTTTTCTTATGTTTTAAAAAAAAAAAAAAAAATTCTGGGATAAATAAAAAAAAACTAATGAAAACAAAATTAATGATTAACATAACCTTAGTAATGCAGTTTATCAACAACTACTAAAAGTGAGCCTGCCATTATGAAGGTTATGGTTCTGTGGAATTAATCATTGGTGATGATGCAGGCCCATATTCAGACCATTGGATATACGACCACCGGACATAATGTTTACCGAAATGGTATACTATGTGTCATTTTTTAACGTAATCTACGTATCTTTTCGGTACCTAAATTGCGTATATGCGGTCTTAATACGGCCCACGGTCTGTCTATTCTCTATGAATAAGCATTGTTTAACTTATGTCATGATTATTGGGTGTTTGCAGGTAGATAAATAGGAGGTTCAGTTCACAATATAGCTATACTGAGTTCACCTACTACATTAAGGCTCTACTCATATGTGAGCCCCTAATCTCTGTTCCAACATGTATACTTAGAATACCATTCTTTCAAAGTCTGCTGCAGACATGGAGAGAGCGGTCAACCTCCTAGTGAATATATGTAATAAAATACAAGTAACACAGTCTGTGCTTGTAAACACCTTGGACCAGATCCTCACTTAAGAAATACTGATGACTTCTGTACGCTAGGTATGCAAAATTACTACATTGGAACACAGCCGCCCGATGCTATGTTTTGTGAGGAAATTGGCTCCTATCTGTACTCCGCCTTAGTTTCCATCTTGGTCTTCATTCTTCTTCCCTGTTGCTTCTGGGGACCGTGACCTGCTAGTTTTCTTGCAGTCCAGACTATCCCCACCATTAGGTGCTCTAGCGAAGACCAGATTTAGTTAGACTCCGCACCCTGGTTGTGGCGTCCATCTCTCTTAACATCCACAACAGATCTCTGGCAGAGTATTGCCTCTTAGCTCAGGTCTGTGTTTCACCCTTATCTTTCAGGATAACCTGTTTTATCAGCCTCATAATCCCCCATGGGAACAGCCTGCCCAGGGGAATTGCACATGGTCCTGATTGGTGAGCTCTTCACACTATCCAGCTCCCTCTACCTGCCCTAGGTTTACTCCCTCATGTGATCCCTTGCTGGGTTCTGGTCCTGGCTGTCTAGTAGAGCTCACTAGTGGAGAATAGAGAACAAATAAAAGAGTCAATGGTGCCTTAACTCACTTAACTCCTGAGTTTGCCCTATGGAAATAGTATTTAGCCCTTGAAGTGCTTTTCCATGGAGATGTCACCGGTACTTCCTGATACACCTATGGCCATATCACAGCAACACATAACCATAACTATAACACAATTGAACTGGAGGAACAACAAGGCTAAAAAGTACAGTCTGGGTAGGGATTAGGATGAAGAATGACAATAGTTCCATCCCCCATCTTGTTTCTTTACATCAATGTTTCATTTGTAGATGCTAACAACTTAAGACTTATGTTTGCTCCCTGTTGAATCCAAGCACCCGTGAAAGTGATTGTATAATTAATATCATCACTCGCACAGATTTCTGATGATTGTACTCTACATTAAATCTTATCATGTATCCTCACCATCCTCACTTAAAATATAGACAGAATGAATGTCTGGATAGTGTGACCAGTGAATAGCATGCCCATACTGTAAATGTACATAACTGCGGAATGAACAATTGGAAAGCACTCATTTTGTGGGAGTCTGCATCCAGTTCCAAGTCCCCAGTCCCCAACACAGTCACTCACATTGGGCCAGATCCAGACCTATGTACGCTAGCAATTTTTACGCTAGACGCTGACGTAAAATTGCCCATTAGTATTTACTGCACATACGCGTGGCAGATGTTATGCCTCGTAACTATGAACATGTGTACCATCAGCGTAACTATGAATGAAAGGGCGGGTTCATCCACACGACACCCATAGTTACGTTTCGTAGGCGGAGGGAGCCATTTAAATCATACAGTATGGTCTGGGTTAGGCAGTTACGTACGTGAATCCATTACGTACGTCTGTACTTACGTTTTGAAAAGTTAAGGTAGGGTTTGGGAAGCATAATACGTACAAGTGAGGGGAGCGCCTAGGGGAGTGCATAGAAAATGCGCTAGTGTAAATACGTTACACGATGAAACGTAACAAGCTCTTAGGTCTGGATCTACCCCATTGACTGCAATACCAGTCAGTTACCTAGGAAAAATACAGTAATCAGTGAAGTAAGACAAACATCTAAATGACCAGTAGGACAAACAGTAGGTCTTCTCAAAACAATTGAAATTTAGAAATCGTAACATGGTAATTTAAAAGTGAATGTTAGTAAATTGACATAAATTTTCAATTAAAATAATAGAAGAAGTAAAATTCTATCATTACCCAAAATTTCAACTAACTTCCATGATTGATCTAAGGTGAATGGTAACCCCAAGGATAAAAATTTTACCACACTGTGTCAATTACAGGTACCTAAAATGGCTGTCAGGGCATTCTGGTGTTCTGGCATATTGACAAACAGGCCTAGTTGGGAGATTTTTGTTCCCAGTACAAACATTATTTATGGAAATATGAAATAACACTTTGCATTGATGCAAGCATTAATAACAGGTATACACAGTGCCTGTTTGCCGTAAGTTCCGTTAAGTAAAATGAAAAGCATGTAATGATGGGTTTTCTTGTTTTATTTTCTTTTATAATACAATCCTAACTTTAATGGTCAAACTGAGTTAAGTGTAAGTGACAAAAACTGTAAATAAAGAGAGGCACTTATCCATAGTCAAAATTATATTCATTGTATGGAGTTTTATGCATTGAACTGTTTCTATCAATTTTATTTCTGGAAAAGACAACCTGAGTAGTGTTTATGTGATACAATGTTTTACAGTGTACATGTTATAAAACTGTTTATCAGTCCCTATCTGAATGTACTCAGTTAAACATCCTGCTCTAAAACTATGTGTGTATGATGAATTTAATAACAATGGAGACTTGTTAAAACAGTTTGTAAGTTTTGAAAAGGCCATGTCAAGTTACCAAATAAAAGCGCCTATAAATATTACAATGTCCAAAAGGCAGTTAAGTTTATTGGCAGCCATGGATTCTAAACCAGCAAATATGAAAATTATGAAAGTTTAACAGAGTCAGGTTATATTTTCTTCACTGACACAAAGGCTCCGGGCCGAGAAAAGAGCAACTGCATTGAAATGAGTGGATTACTGGTTCAGTTGTGTAAACTTGTCTTGGGAGTTATTATCTTACTGAGCAGACTCACATGCAATGTCTAGACAAAAGCCAGCCAGAGTTAAGAAGAAGTTCCTTCTTGGGCAATAACAAAATCTATCTTTTCTGGGGTTGTTTGGATGTTTGATAAGCAATGGGCCACGTGTTGCTCATAAAGGGGGATGTGTTTGACATTAGTTAAATTTATAACTATAATGCATTGTATTTTTAGACGTATTTTCTTTGCAGTAACCCATCAAGGTAGGATAAAGACTTAGACAAATCTCTATTACCCAGTGAGCTATATTTAAACCTCTGAAGTAATTAACTAGGAATGTAACAATTCTTTTCATACAAATATATTTCTTCAAACCATATTTTTTTCAACAGATTTTCTATCTAATTATTTTCCATTTGTTATAAAATCTGTGGCTAATTAATTATTATTATTAATAATAATAATAATAATAATAATAATAATAATAATAATAATAATATATCCTATAGCAATATATGTCTAAAAAATGCCTCTTATGTGTGACAGTCAGCTTTTGTAAATTAGAGATAATGGGCCGGATCCAGAACTACGTCCGTCTTCCATAGACGGACGTAGTTCAATAAACTGTAGCTACTGCGCATGCGTAGTAGCTATTGTACGTAATCTGCGTATCTGCGTAATCTGCATCTAAAAGACCGCATATACGCAATCTACGTATCGAAACGATACGCAGATTAGGTACAATAGCTACTACGCAAGCGCAGTAGCTACAGTTTATTGAACTACGTCCGTCTATGGAAGACGGACGTAGTTCTGGATCCGGCCCAATGAAAACATGCAGTGCTTACTTTTAAAATTGTCATTAGAGATGTTGACCTCAGAAGCCCCATTTTCTAGCTGCAGTATTTATGTGATTTAAAAAATTACATCTCAGTCTTTTTATGTGAGCACCCACTATAAGGGGTATAACACAAGAATGTACTCTGATACAATTGACCTTTAATCACTACTATCCTGCCCAATAAGAGCATATCACAATATAATAATGTTACAATGTAATAGAGCAAGAGCTGCCAAACTAGCGGAGTGTTTCCAGAACCACTGAGTTACATAGAGTAATAGATCAAAGCAGATCAGTAGCTAGAAATTTTATTGCCAGAGGAAAAAAGAGAAAATAATGCCCCAACTCTAAATTAGTAACCAATTTAACTTTAAAAATAAAAACTTAATGCTGCCCTACTTTGCGCTCTGGGCGATCACATCTGGTGCCCACCACTGGTAACGGCCCTGGATCAAGCTACAGTATAGTGATAAAGCTGTTAGCAGATGGTCTGATCCAGACATCAGTGTGAAAACGTTTAAAAGGTATGGGCACATGTGTGCCCCCCCCCCCATTCCAAAAAAAAATCTAAACTAAATTAAAACCTACAGCTGATCAAAAAAAATGTGGGACTATTATGAATAAAATAAATAAAATATGAATATGAAATAAAATGTGAGGGCAAAATATCTCCTTGTGTGGTTATTTACTAAAAAGAATCTGAGAAGTACTCCATACATATTTTTTCATGAGAATAGCCAATAGAAAATAAAAAGTAAAACATGTAGAAAAAGTAAATATTTAATGGTATTTCCCATTAAATCAACATAGACAAGAGTTACAAGGACATCACAAAAAAAAAATGATATGAGTGTTCTGTTCCGAACCAATGTATGAAAAGATCACTAAGTGAAGAAGGCCATCATGGAGTCCCAAGAAGGTGGTAGATGTAATCATTCTGCACAAAGACAATCAAAGAAGTCATGGGTAGAAGAATCTTAATTCTGGAATTGTCACTGACATGTTTCAGGTCAGTTGACATTCCTCAAAGTGGTAGCAATGTTGTATTAGGGGTTTTTTTTATCTTCTTTCCAAGTAGATCCAGTGTATGGTTAATTACTCCATGAACCCTCATAAAACAATGTTACCATCACCAAATAATATAGTCCTAACAGTTACAAGTTATAAAGAACCTTCAAATTGCATTTAGAGCATGATTATATTTAGAAATAACAGAAATTATTATTAATGAAAGTAAATATGCATCTGCAACAAGATAGTGAAGATCTCAGGGGCCAATTAACACGACTTTGGAACTATTAGACATATATTTTTTTAGTGTTAATATTGTTGTAGTGCAGTAGTTTACCTTATTGTTTCACATGAGTAAAAATAAACCCCATGTTTTGGTTTTGGTTTTGTAAAAAAAAAAATTCAAATGTTTTAGTTTTGGTTTTGGATCTTACTGCATTATTAACACTAATAACATTCATTTTTAGTCATTCCCAGTCAAATTGGACCACTTCCTAGCTCACAACATTATTAACAGGACATATCATGACATGCAATGAAACAGCAGATAGCATATTTTCCAAAAGGGGATCCATGTACTGGTCTTTTAGTTACTTCAGTGTTCTAATGGCAGATACCATTGTGTCACCAGAGGTTATATAGTAATTCCAGGCTCCTCTGGCTACAACTTTTATGTAAGAACCACAGTGCCAGATTTCAACATCCCTTTTTATCTTAGTCTTGCCACAGAAGGAATGTGTTCTTGGCATGCTGGCTGATTTAAATTTTCTTGACCATCTTCTTTAGGGAAGCACCAGTATGGGTCATATATTTACGCTCAATGCCAATCTTCTTTGTACGCTTAGCTATCTTCTTCCTGAGCATAAAGGGATTATTTTATGTTTGAAAGATCATTAAAAATGCTTCTCATCCTTTTGGCTAAGATAAAGTATGATATATTTTCTCGTCTGTACAGTGCAAGCTCCAATTGTCCTCAAAAATTGAATTAGGTCAATCACGTACTACTCCTAAGTCATGACAACTGGTGCTGTCTCCTGTAATGGACTCTTTTCATACACAAATTGTAAAATTAAATATAAGTTATTAAACCCAACAAAATAAAACATTTTTGAGAGGGACTGCTGAGGTCATTGATATTGTTCTGCTTGAAGCAAGTTTAAGAAAAAAAAAAGAAACAAAATATGTAGGCCTTTGTTAGACCACTTCCAATGTGATAGGGCCAGAGGGGACCTCGGTGCAGGACAGAAAAGCTCCAGGGGACT
Organism: Limnodynastes dumerilii; assembly: GCA_011038615.1. Classification (NCBI taxonomy): domain Eukaryota; kingdom Metazoa; phylum Chordata; class Amphibia; order Anura; family Limnodynastidae; genus Limnodynastes; species Limnodynastes dumerilii. Next base: position 161,799 of record WWET01002694.1, on the reverse strand, counting down.
GGAACTCTCAGGAGCTAACCTGGTAGGATGCAGTACTGGGATGTTGCGATGGCCAAAATGGTAGAGTTTGTGCTCGTAATGGACACTCAGATATTAGCTTCCTATGCTAATCATTGGGAAAACTATAAAATTCTAATGGAAAAAGGACATTTGACAGTGTGAACTAACCTAATTAAATGCAGCAAACTTGAAACACTGGCCTGGACCCATGACACCACACATTGAAAAGAGGCCTTAAAAACAGGCACTGGGGAAGTCTCTGAGGTTATTTAAGCTCAAATGACCATTAGACACTTTTACTGAAGCTGAATTTAAATCCTCACTTTATCTAGCTTCAAGTACCTCTAGCCATGATTCCTTGTTGAGTATGAGTCTATGAGTAGTTCCAGCTCAACAGCAAGCCAGGCACCGCACAATGGGCCGCATTCAGACCTCCGACCGCATTGCATATTATTATATGTTATTTTTGCAACGTAGATTGCGTATACGCGGTCTTTAAGGCTTTTTTGGCATGGAGATGGAATTCAGGCTAACATGGGTAAATATCCTCAAGGTTTGAGTTGTCATCTTCCCCACCATTATCCTCATCACTTTTGTTAATATCATCATCGCACTATATTATGTTCATCAAAAAATGACGATTATTTAATTTTAATGAACATCAACTTCTCTGCGTTTTTGGGGTTTAGTCTTCATCGCCTATTGATCACCAGGTTCCTGGCTGCACTAAATATTCTTTCAGAGTACATACTGGTGGGTGGGCAGCTTAAATACAGTATTGCTAATCTGTATAAGGGTGTCCATATTATTATTTTTCTTCCAGTATTGAAATAGACTTGATAAGGTGCTTATTTAGAAATGATCATTCACATAATCATCTACCATTCTATTGATGCTTACATTATCAGATTGACCTACAGTAGTGGTGTTATTATATGTGGGGATGTTTTTTAAACCAGACCAGATATCATAATCTCTGTGTGGTGCGCTGTGGTGACTATCGCAAGTGGTTGTGTTTGAAAATGTATTATTATTATTATTATTATTATTATTATTATTGGACCTGATTCACACTTAAGAATCTTCTTAAAATAAGAACTTAAAGTCACTCCTGGGCAAAACTATGTTGATTGCAGGGGGAATTAATGTAATTGTATTCTTTGCATGGAAGGATATATCTTTGAATTGTTTACTGCACACAGATACTGACCAGCTTTACTATTACACTGTTATTTAGACTTGGGATGGGAAATATCACCTCTCAACACTAATACTGTTTGCAACAGATGAAATATGACTCCCCTGCAATCAACATGGTTTAGCCCAGGTGTGACTTTAAGTTCTTATTTTAAGAAGATTCTTAAGTGTAAATCAGGTCCATTATTATTAATGCTTTATTATATAGCGCCACAAATTGTTTGCAGCACTTGCAGTAGAATGTCCTAGAGAGATTGAAGGAGGAGACGTGTTTTGAGCAATATAATCTGAGAAGTTCCTTACAAGTAGCTCTTTGCACCTCCTAAGATCTGTTGTCATCAGGAAAAAAATGACCTGACAGCACTCAAACCTAGGATGAAGCATAGTTGCCGAAATATAGTGATCATTTTCCAAGATCTCACTATCTCTTGTGTCCTGCCAAAAAGAACTAAGAACTTAATCATGGACACATGATCTCAACTAATCTTATAAAACTGTATGTATTAATAGTGAATATAGGACGTAAATCTACTGATAGCAGAGTGTGTCATGGCTTCAGTTATGCGCTGTGCAACCAAGTGGCAGCTGTCATATTTGGTTTCTCTAGCAAAAGCTTGTTCCACAGACAAATGTTGTTTGAAATGGATAGACTTCTTGGTCCCCTTCTGTGATGAGTATTCATCATCATCATCATCATCATCATCAACAGCAGCAGCAGCACCAATCCTTTCGCTCATGGATTCCTCACTATCCCTAATCCCTAATGAGGATGTTGATGATAAAAGTATTGCTGGTAGAGATTGGACATATTGTGATCTACCAAAAACAAAAAAAAACAGAAAACAGAAATACCATTGGTAGAGCACCAATCAAAGTTGAAACATGTATATGAAAATCAATTAAAAATTTAAAATAATTAAACTTTATTAGTTATCCTTAAAATAGTATAGGACCCATAATGTCAGCAAAATAATAAGCAAAAAAGATCAAGTTAGAAAGATCAGAAAACTGTTTCTAAAATATTTTCAAACAAGCCCTGTTCACCCTCCTATTGTACATATATAGAGTAAATACACTGTACCTCAATAGGTCTATGTAAACAAAATCCTTACAAATTCCAGACCTAATAAGGCTTTGTGCCTGGATATATCTGCTCCAAATTACCCTGTTATACAGGGAGCGTGGATATACACCAGGGAGCAGAGATATTTAGGCGACCTTGAATCATAAAATGGTTAGGGCATGATCCAGAGCTACGCTCGGGTGTGTTTTTACGAAGGTCCTAAGCGTAAAAACGGACATTTGTACTTACTGCGCATGCTCAGGGCAGATGTTACGCTCATGTTACGCTACGAAAGTCTGAGTGTATAGGCCTTGAGCGTACCAGCTTCGTTACTATGCTCGAGGGGGTGTGCCTGCCATACGAAAGCTGTAAATATGCAGGGTGAGCCATTTAAATTGTACGGTATGGGCGTGCTAAGCGTCGTAACAATGCAAGGAGTTTTACAATGGCCGTGGCTATGCACAGAAAAGTTAGGGTAGGGTTTACTCAGAGTAAGACGGCAAAAGTAAGTACGAACAGGGGGAGTGCCTAGGGGAGTGCATCAGAGGTATGCTGGCGTAAATACGCTACGCACACAAGCGTTTCATGATCGTAGGTCTGGATCAGGCCCTTAGATTCAAATACAATGTATGAGGCGAAACAATGCAACCACTAGATTGCAGAAGTCAAATTAATAACAAGCGTGTATTATGATACAAATGGGTTACAATTTGTTCAGCAATCTACATAAGAGCTAGGATGAAAACAAATGTTTTTAAGTAATTCAGTTAAAGTCTGTCTGATTTAGAGATTTGTATCAAGTTTGCAGAAAGAACATGATACTTGACACATTTTTTAACTTTACTATATTAACACATCAGTAGATTTTATTGTATTTAGTTTTTCTGTATTCCCCCTGTTTACATAGACCTGGTCCGATCCTTGAAGTACAGATTACTCTAATAGCCTGTTGCTGAGGTACAAAATAATATTAGCCTTTGAATTTTACTTGACTCTGGTCCAGGTTTGAGTTTCTCTTAAACACCCTGTGTACGGCACTCATTCGGGAATGTGACAAGTGTATTAATCATACCTACTAGAGAGAACTTTTCACTTATAAATCCTTTAGAATTAACCTCCTCGATTTATCTAACTACTTAGGGGTTATGTTTACTTTTTGAGAATAAGTATCGGTTATCTTACAAATGGAATTTGCATACTGACACTTCTATTTTTTTATATTTTTAAAATATTTAAATATGGATTCCACTTTGAAAAAGTCTGCTGGACAGATTAAATGTGTAAGCGAGTGTTTCAACGTGTAAAGAGAGTACTGGCTGGTGTATCAGCAAAATTTGCTTTATTATTTGGAGTATATATTGGCAAAACCTGTCTTTATCTTTGGAGTTCCAACTTTATCGGCATTGCCATCTATTAAAAACTGAGAGCCGTTGAGGGAATCTGCTCACTACATCGGAGCTGGGGGTGGACATATATGCAAATTAGACAACTGCTATAATATAGTGTGATATCAACCAAATACTGTAGCTTTAGTGATCTCTGAGGAGGGTATTTCAATGCATCTATATTATCAGAACATGCTTTAATGAGTTCATTATGTTATATCGTAGAACTGGTGATAAGTTATTAGACAACTACTAAACAATATATTGTAATAGCAATCTAATATTGCCGTCCTAATGATTTTTTGAGTAGGGTGTTTCAAATACAATTAGAACATGCTTTAATGAGTTTGTTATATTATATCTAAGTACTGAAGGATTTGTATCAATTAGGCTGCAGGTGAATTATCAAGTTCTCTCTGCAAACTTGATACAAATCTTTGATACAGACAGACTCTAAATGTATCACTTTTTTTTCTCACCCTGGCTCTTATGTAGATTGTTCAATAAATTGTAACACATTGTATCATAATACTCACTTGCTTGTTATTATTTTGACTTCTACAATCTAGTGGTTGCGTTGTTTCTCCTCATACATTGTATTTGAATCTAAGACTCACCATCTTATATCTCTGCTCCCTGGGGTATATCCACACCCCCTGTATAATAGGGTAATTTGAAGCAGATACAAAGCCTTATTAGGTGTGGAATTTGTAACGATTTTGTTTACATAGACCTATTGTACCTATTGTACCTCAGTACAGTATATTTACCCTATATATGTACAATAGGAGGGTGAACAGGGCTTGTTTGAAAATATTTTAGACACTGTTTTCTGATCTTTCTCACTTGACCTTTTTGCTTTAATATTTCACTGACTAATAAAGTTTAATTATTTTAGAGATTTTCATATACATGTTTTAACTTTGGTGCTCTACCAATGGAATTTCTGATTTTTTCTTTTTGCGATAATCACTTATAGTAGGAATTACAGTGATGAAATATTTGTAATTTGAATAATTTATATTTAACTATAAATAAAATTGGAGAGTGCGGTCCATCACAAGCTTTTATATTGTAATCTACACCTGTTACTGGTGGCTGTTACTGGACTCATAAGTGTCAGAACAGTGGGCTGAGGAGGCATCTCACCCCACCCCCCAAAATACGAAGGGGGCACCAATAGGCCCGTTGATAGTGGGGAGGCAGATGAAGAGGAGGGGGTGAATTATGAATGGGAAAGAGAATGGGGAGGAGGAGGTGAAGATGAGAATAGAGACATGATGAACTGGGAGCTGCAGCTGATGGAGAGGGGGATGATGACGTCATGTAGACTATATAAGGGGGGACGTCTAGTGACCGAAAGCTCATTAGCTACGGACAAATGCATTTTTATTCATTCATATGGGGCTAATATATTTTACAGCATTACTACAGGGACAAAGAAGTTATATACATTACCACAGAGCACATTCTAACGGGGCTAGAATAATAAAAAGTAAACTATGTTGTGTAATGTATCAGTTATACGTGTACATACAGTATGTGTTTTTTATCATAATGACATACTTTTTGCAGATATTGTTCATTACGCAGCATGACATTAGCCCTTGCCATGCTGTCGCTTATAGGACTGTAAGGCACAGTATGGTCTAAAACACATAACCATGCTGTGCCTTCTAGTACTATTGGCGTCTGCATGCTAAGGGTTCTTAGCATGCTGCGCTATACATTTTTAAAAGCAATTTTGTAAAAAAAAAGCGGCCATGATCGGCGACAATTTTAAATGGAAATTAATCATGATTTTCAACACAATTATGCAGGAAAAATTGCTGCCTATCGATGGCAATTATAAATCACCAGCAAAAAACTCTGCTTAGTCAATCCAGCGATTCTTTTTCAAAACGCGGTGATGGCTGGCGATTCATAATCGCTGCAAAAAAAACGACTTCAGTAAATGAGGCTCTAACAATGAGTTTCACTGTTGCTATCATGAAGGCTTTTATGGAGCACCCAAAAACATATGTTCCTGAAGGGGTGCAAAATTCAGAAAATAGAGGCACTCAAAAAGACTTTGGATAGTAAAGTGAATAAAGCCACAGAGGACTATTTATTTAGAGCATTCCCAACATTTCAGCTGTGAAACGCAGCTTTCATCAGGGGTGAGAATAAACAAACAGGAGACCAACACCATGAACAGCCAAATATATAGGAAACAATATGCAAAAATAAAAACACTTACCGCCACCAACACTCACAAGGCAGCCTCAGCCCAGGAATCCCCACTGTCAAAGTTGCTCCTCCCACCTGTCAAGCCAGCTTTTATGGAGTACCCAAAAACATATGTTCTTGAAGGGGTGTCTATGGACTGACCCTTGAGCAAATTCATTCCAATTATGTTATCTGGGAACTCCGAGACCAACACTTCTACATTAAAAGGGTGGATCCTTACCATTCTGTAGCCACAGCGAAACTGTGACGCTCACATCTGTTTACCTCCTAAACCTTCCACAGCCACTCATAATGTGTATGTGGATGGTATGTGTGGTTTGTGAGAAAGTGAAACTTTAGTTCCAGTGTATAGCAATGCAGTACAAATAGATCCGTCTCAGTTACTCCATTGTAAGGTTACATTGCAATAAGGGCATCGGTCCCTTGGTTTCATAACACAAACATCATAAACTACTACCTCCCTGATGTCATTAGGGGCCTGCTGCATACACATTTGTACTCTGTGATTGTTACTTATTGACCAGTTATGTGTTTCTACATGTCCTTGTTCCACTAATGCTTGTTCCCTTTCAGCAGTTGTAGCTGCCCCCATATCCTGTGTTATCCCTGCTGAAGTTGATGGGGCATTTGTGTCATAGGGCCATATCAAAGATCTGTGTCCCGATTGGTCTGCAAATATACGCACGGAGGGAGCAAGAAACACCCACCAAAACCCCAGTCGCTCTCCTTGCTAATCCGTGCTCTTGGAGACTTACGAATCCATAGACCAGCTGTAACTTTCCGTCTGGAGTTCCGTGTGTGTCACGATACGCGGCAAGTGCCGCACTTACCCCGTGCGTCGGCTCTCTGCTGTATGGGGCCCGGCGCTGTGCTTTTCCCGGAGTCTGCCACTATTACAGTGACAGACTCCAATACTCACCATTAGGTCACAGGCATCTGCTCCCGGCGTCTTCCGCGTGGATTTTGGCGGCAAGATGCGGCGGTGCTCCGGTCCATGGGCGCCGCCATCTTGGATTACCCACATGACAGATGGCAGCCAATCATACTCACCTTCTTCGGTCCTCCAACCAATCAGGAAGCAGGGCGCACTATTTAAAGTCTCCAGACCTGCTGTTCAGTGCCAGAACAACTAGGTCTTCTAGGTGCCTGGTACTCCTGTGGTCCGTTCCAGCCTGAGGTCCGTTCCAGCCTGAGGTCCGTTCCAGCCTGAGGTCCGTTCCAGCCTGAGGTCCGTTCCAGCCTGAGGTCCGTTCCAGCCTGAGGTCCGTTCCAGCCTGAGGTCCGTTCCAGCCTGAGGTCCGTTCCAGCCTGAGGTCCGTTCCAGCCTGAGGTCCGTTCCAGCCTGAGGTCCGTTCCAGCCTGAGGTCCGTTCCAGCCTGAGGTCCGTTCCAGCCTGAGGTCCGTTCCAGCCTGAGGTCCGTTCCAGCCTGAGGTCCGTTCCAGCCTGAGGTCCGTTCCAGCCTGAGGTCCGTTCCAGCCTGAGGTCCGTTCCAGCCTGAGGTCCGTTCCAGCCTGAGGTCCGTTCCAGCCTGAGGTCCGTTCCAGCCTGAGGTCCGTTCCAGCCTGAGGTCCGTTCCAGCCTGAGGTCCGTTCCAGCCTGAGGTCCGTTCCAGCCTGAGGTCCGTTCCAGCCTGAGGTCCGTTCCAGCCTGAGGTCCGTTCCAGCCTGAGGTCCGTTCCAGCCTGAGGTCCGTTCCAGCCTGAGGTCCGTTCCAGCCTGAGGTCCGTTCCAGCCTGAGGTCCGTTCCAGCCTGAGGTCCGTTCC
>WWET01002694.1:128793-139015 GCA_011038615.1 Limnodynastes dumerilii | reverse complement strand
TTTCTGTGCGTTTATCGTAGTGCATAAAATCTTTTGTGGTCACAGACTATAAGATAATCGTCACATGCTTTACAAAAGGGGCAGATCCAAGTGTGATTGACAAAAGCATTTTAGGAGTCATGCTGGAACCGGATGGTAAAATTTCGTAATTTCCTGTGAACTGCATTGCGTACGTTCGTGATCAGCCTTTGTGCTCATTGATTCGTGCAAACACAATGCTGGCTAATTGCAGGTTTATAACATATAACGGCACTTGCAGTACTGCTCACGTGATACAAACAGGAAGGACGTACTTACATCAAGATAGACACCCTGCAGGGGTGTGGACAAACATAAAAATCGTTAGTTAACTTGTAAGATTATCTGTAAATGGCCACACACTGCACGATTTTGCAAACGATAATCAATTGGTATTCCCATAAGATGCGATTATCTGCTGGCGGACATTTTGGGAGGATTATCGTGAGTTTCGGGAAATTATCAGCACCACACACTACAGCGATAATTCGTCCAATCTACAATAATTGGCAAATCGGCACGATAATAGCTCTAGTGTGTGGCCAGCTTTATAGTACTTTATGACACACTATATCATTATATTTTTTATGTGGAATTGGCCTTTTAATATTTATTTACTATGTATTTGATATGTATATTCTCACTATGGGGCTGATTCAGAGCTTTTTTTATGTGCAAGTATAGACCTCAGCAATATCATGTTGAACTGCAGAGGGAGGCAAATTTAAATTTAGAAAGCAGAAGTAGAATTGAGAGGTGAAGTTTCTTAGCTCAACTCTATTTTATAGATTAAACTTAGTGTTATGCACAATATGATGCGTTCTAGGTGCAAAAGAGTTTAAATGAATTAACATCCCTTACACTGCAAAATGGTTTAACTGAGCTGTACACTTTCACCTCTTTTGCTCTTACTCCCAAACTCTGAATCAGCCCCTATGCCTCCAATTACCTCCCTCCCTCCTCAAGCATATGCCATTACAATAGGTAGGGCTTTTCTACAAACCCGGAACTGGTGAAGCACTGCCATGAGGCAGTTAAGAAGGATTTGGGATATTGAAAAGGGTTTAATATAGGCAACCCTGTGTTTTCTTTTGAACCATTATTCTACTGGTTTATGATCATGACACTTCGTTCTTTAGAGTAAGATAAGTATACAGTTTATATATCATTTTTTTAAATATTATATGTTAGAAATGGCTTGCTGCTCAGGATAGTTATTATATCCACTTACAAGATGGACATTTAGAAGATGCTTAAATATTTGTTTGTTTTTACTTTTTTGATTTATAATAAGCAACTTTACAGTTGTTTGCTATATATATATTTTCTATATGAATTTAAATACTTTATATTTATAGTCTTGTATCCTTATTTTATATAAAAGGACAATTTTTTGTTATAAACCTATACTACATATACACAGTAATATCACCATCTATAATATAGCATGGGAGGATCTGCATAACTATTTGCTTTTAAAATAAATTTTTTCTTCCTCTTTCACATAACCTTTTTGTTTTAATTTAAAAACTTTTTGCTAATTTAGGGCATACCTGTTTTACTGATAATTATTATCTGATTTAAAATGTTGAGTCAATAAAACTTAGATTTTCTTGAATTCTCTGTTCTGTAAGCAGTGCATTCCAGCTACTTACCCACTGTTTTCATCTCTGTTTTCCATGCTATATGGTGTACAGGGTATAATCTGCAATATTAGGGGTTTTTGTTGTTTGTTTTGTTGTATTTTTACAACAATTTTTTTTTTTTTAAGTTTTACATTTGTACTTGTTGTCCAAAATATAAGTAAGTAGACCAGACACCTAACAAATATATGACTACTTTATTTTTTAATATATATATTAACAATCCCCTTTGTTGTGTTTTCTTTGATTGATTTACTGTATCTGTTAAGAATGACAAATTTCCTGGAACATATTCTGTTTATAGTATGTGAATTGAGTTCAGTCAAGCAGGTGACTTTTGCCTTTGATAACATTTTCCTTACAATGAGATGATTGAAAACTTTGCTACCCAAATAGTAATGGTTTACTATCTGCTTATATTCAGCATCCTGAGTACAGTCTGTACATTCACTTTTGTGGCTTTTGTTCATCCAGATCCCTTCCTAGGAAAAAGTTTATTACCACTGTCATGGGCCAAGTTTTACAAACACATTTTTCATTTTGGATTCTTATTCACAGTGAAATCGAAAATTATTATTTTTTTAAATGAAATATAATGATCATTCAAAACACTGCCTGACTGATGTTGAACCGCCATTCAGTTTGAGCTTCTTCCTTCAAACATTTTTCTTTGGATTCGAACAAAAGGCCATTTGAGGCCAAAATAATCTGAAATATTTGAAATGGGGTTGAGTAAATTTGACCTGATTAAAGTAAAATCGAACTTTATAACATTGCTCAATAGCATAAATATTATGTAGATGAAAAGTTGCAAAGAAAACATAGAATGGAACGTGATTATGACCTCTCCCAGAAAAAGAATAAATAGCTTTTGCATACATATGGGAAATTATTGTCATTTGAACTTTGTAGATGTGCAGAGAGCTTGTACATAGATTTCATCTTCAGTGTTAGAAAAGGGGGACTCTAAGTGAACCATGTAATAAGATTTCAGCTTAATAAAATGTCTTGGCAAGTGTCCCACGTCTGGCTGGCTTTCTTTTGTGGCTGTAGAAAAGAGCAGAATTGTTGGAGGCTGCATGCATTATTGTGCACTGAGTTGGAAAATAAAAGTCACAGTGTAACTGCGTGATGTCTGCATCCATTGTTTAGTTTACTGGATAGTTTTAATGTGCATTGTATTGCTAAACCTGTGTGGCACTACTATAGAATTGACTGTGTATCAAGGGAATCATACAGTAAGAATGACACTAGAAAACTTATGTTTCTACTATTACACTAAGGGGAGTAAATATACTGAAGTCCTAAAAAGCAGTGGCAATTAAAGTAAGAGACATGTGGCAACAGTAGTAAATGTATAAACAATGGGGAGACATAATGAAACAAAGCATTAAATAAAGTCCATGGGCCTGATCCAGCGCTACGAAAATTCGCACGACGGGCGAATGCGAACGTACGCTCGTCGTATCAACCTACACGCCCCTAGCACTCCCATAGTAAAGTCCCTGCTTACGGCGGCTATACCCTACACGGGGTACGACCGTCGGCCGTACGAAAATTCGCAGAGAATACGCTGAGAAAATACGCTTAGCACGCCCATACTGTACAATTTAAATGGCTATCCCCGCCTCCCTGTAGTAAAACGGGCGCCCAGCCGACCATCGTAAAAAAAATACGCCCAGCGAGCGAAAAATACGCTAACGATACGCCCGCTATTCGCTCATGACGCTCGGGCGACCGGAAGCTGTCATACTGGGCATGCGCATTGCGAAATTTTGGCCGAAAATTCGCATACGCTCGTCGTACGCTCGCTTGCGAGCGTTGCTCTGGATCAGGCCCCATGAGAGGCATTTATCGGTACAGCATTCTTGGCTCGATAACAGCTGTTTCGGTGTGCTAGAGCAATATATATTTTTTTACCTATCACAGGTAACAGAATCCTTGTCAAAGGTGACATTGGGAATAACAAACAAATGTCATTAGAAAGGAGGAGTATTTAATAAACAAAGATTGATCCATTTATTACAGATTTAGAGACATATGATGATGATGATAAAGATCTAAGTGTTATTTATCTTGACCAGCATACAATCTAAAAAAACTTAGTTTTAACTTTAAAAAAAAGCAAAGAAGAAAAAAAACTAAAACTGTGGGTTTTGGATAATACATTTAAAGAGAAAAAAACTATACTAAATATGTTCTTTAATGTTCTATAATGTTCTAAGATCTTACAACTAGTGAAAAGGAAAAGCTGGACTGCACTTTATGGACCGGATGCAGACCTCTGCATTGTAAGTTCCATATAGACGAGGGGAGGCCACTTACGCCAGCTCACCGCTACTTTCTGCACCATACCAATGTAATATGGGGACGGTATGGAAAATGTGGATTGTATGTAAGGGCTGAAGCCACACATATACATTCCTCTCCCCTCTCACAAAGCTAAAACACCTTGATTCCTGATAATATTCCTCTGGATCCAGAATTCTTTCCTAGTATTGCTGCACGCATGAACACAATACTAAAAGGGACTGTTCTTTGATCCCAGTTACAGGAAAACACCCCCTTTTCAAAAATGAGGATCCATTGTTACCAGGTAATAGTGGCAAGAATCTCACAATGAAAGAGTGCATTACAGTAATAAGGAAAGGGCACTCTTACAGTTATATTCTTTGGGTTGTGTGTTTTCTAATAAATTAATTTTATTGCATTTTCTGTTTATTAGTAAATAAGAACCATTGTTATATTTTGGTTATTGATCATATTTTGAGTTATTTATTACCATTGCTAATAGATGTACATGTGTTTTTAGTGTAAAATTCCACAGGTAGTATTCCAGCTGTAGCTATACAGTATACTATTAGATTGTCCTAATTTGATCTGTTCTTCACTCACCTATTGTTTCTCCATTAGCTACTCCTTTCAAATCCCCAGTGGTTTAGCAGAGGGCAATTATATATTATACATTGTGTTCCTTAATCTTGTTTTTGCTCTATGTTACGTATTTGCATAATTTCTCTGACCTTGAGTATGACTCTATTTCCTGTCTAACATCTGCCTCTGATATGATATATATGCAGTGATAATCTATAGCAGTGTCTACTGCATTTTGTTTCTTTCTTCATTTTTTTTTAAGATTTGGAAGGTAGGTATTGTATTTTATCATACAGAATCCCTTTATTTCATTTATATAAATTTCATAATTTTGACTGATCTTGGCACTGCTATTAAATAGGGCCTGGAATCTAACACCTCAAGCATTCACCAGGGATCCTGAAGGTTAGTATGGATTTTGCTGCATAAGGTGGGCAGGTAACAGTTCTTGTTGACGGCAATGTATAAGGAACAAAATGAAGAAATGAGAGTAATGGGTCACAGTGGAAGTAAGAATTTGGGATTACAGATAATTGTCGAATAATTGTCAGAAAGGTAGGTATTTCCCTTTTAAGGGAACAAAATGTTAGTCCTCCGCAGCAGTGTTTGAATGAAATAGCACATAGGTGGTATAGGAAGACAGCAAGTGAAAGGAATACCAGGACCAGGTGGTATAACTTTGGAATTGGAGATGGATAATCCTCTGTAGCAGTTCCTGGATGATATAGCACATAGATGGAACCAAAGACAGCATGTAGATGGAATACTAAAACAAGGTGGAATAACTCTGAAATTCTGACGATGGATAAACTATCATGGCAGTGCCTGAATGGTATCGCACACAGATGGCATTATAAGATAGAGGGTGGATGAAATACCAGGACCAGCTGGAATAACTCTGACATGCCTTATATTGATTATCCACAGAAAGGCTCAGGAACTAATCTAAAGGAACACAAGAAACCATGTCTAGACCTTGAGGATGGGTTGAACTGAAATTGAATTAGAACGGAGCACAAATCGAGGTTGTTGCTACCCAATGCTTCTCTACATTCAATCTGCCATAGGTCATTCAATGACCACAAGGCTGACACCTTATCACCTATTTTAGATCCCTGCATTAGAATTTCATAGAATTTTATAATTCAAATACAATACAAAAGTTATAAAATCACTGCTGGTGCATTGTGCAAGTGTAAAATATTTAATATAAACTTTATTTTATATTGTTTTAGTGTATTCATGTTGCAGCTAAAGTGCTCACACCTTTCATATCCTTCACAGTATACAATATAGTGTACCACCCTGTACTTGCACAACGTATATGGTCATTTAACTTTATTGAGCTTGTCTGCTTTAAGCCTGGACCTATGTGCTGTACTTGCATAGGCATCCAGAGGTACTTTTCCGTATGCCTGTGGATCACATGCAGCCCGATTGGCACCTGCATGTACTGTAGTGCACCTCTAGATCAATACTGAAAATTACTAATAAAATACATGTGCGTTGCTAAAAGAATAGAGAAAAAGACAGGTTTAAAGATTAATGAGAAAACGGAAGATATAGAAAATCTTAAAAGAACAATAGTATCTGAATTGAAAATCATTGCTCTTTTGAATGCCTTTGCATTAAACATGTCCAGGTTCTTGCTATTTTTTCTGGTATAGAAAATAGCAATTTTCAAAAAAACAAAAAAAAAGCTTAAGAAAGAACTCTGCTTTAAAGAGATGTTGTTTGACTATATGTATATTCTTACGCAAATGAGAACACAGAAACTATATTGGCACATTAACAGGGTCTGCAACTACAGTATATCAAGATAAATAGCTTGGTGATATCAGCAGATCAGACCTGTACAGAAAACTCAATTCATATGCAAATAAGTCAGATTCAGTGTCTATAAAACTCATTACTCATGTACTGTTTCATTCTAGCACTTGGTAAGCCTTTTCACATTTACTTTGAGAAGAGAGATCATATCGTGCTTTCTATTTATTTAGCAAGATAATTGTATCCTTATGGAGAAATTAGCATCTTACTCATATATGTTAAATGAAAACCTATATGACTTTTTTTTTCTATGCATGAACACCATCTTAAAGCTGTGGCTAATTCTTTAAACTTATAATTAAACATTTCTATAAATAAAAAAATTACAAATAATAATTCCCAGTTGCAATAAGTACCATATTTGTAGATGACTATTGGGTTTAAATCCCCGGCATCCACTTTTGTAAAATACCTACCCACTCATATACTTGATACAATTATTATTCAATACGTGGATTCACATCTTCTATTTGTTGGAACTGCAGTAGATGCACTGTTGTGGCATCTCATTGGGAGTGCATATACAGTTTGTTCTTTGTTTAGAAGGGGAATATTGCAAGAACGGTAAATATGGGGCCGCACCAGCTCTTATATAGAAATAGTAAACCAGTATACAGGGAATGGGGTGCTGTTCGGGTCTCCCACAAGTAAATGTAGACAAGAAAAATTGGGAGGGTAACACTGATGGTAGTGAATCCACAGGGGACTGCTATGAACGGGCACCCAATAATGAGAGAAAGACAGAATCACTTGGAAATTTAAGAACACATCTTTTATTTATTAATCATTAAAAAACCAGTATGGGCGACAATAATGAGTAAAGTGATCAAATAAATCATGAGAAAACATCACACATGTATATAGCCAGGGAGCATCGCACTCAAATAGCAAGGAAACCCTAATAGGCAGGAGATAGTGGCCTCACGGTCAAACTTCACACTTCCGTGCAGTAACCTTACCCTACTCTGACTCAATGAAGTGACGGCATCCCCTGGAAAACAAAAGAGAAAGAGAACTAGCAGGTCCGCGATCCTCCGGAGTATATGGAACAAATGCACGAGGAGAGCTGCTAGACTGCACACCCAATGCGCGTTTCACCCTGGAAAGAGGCTTTGTCAAGGGTGAGTATTTCCGTCTCAGGCGCCTCCTAATAAGGAATGCTCTGGCCAATCGACGTACAAGTAAACAGTTAAATCCCATGCACCCAAGAGCTAAATGGAAATAAAACAAAGTTAAAATCTACATTCTAAAAACAGGACAATTTAAATAAAGTGGGACTGTAGCAGAGGGCAGAATAATGCGGTTGTGCAAAACAAGGCTGCAACAGATGAAAAGAGTACAGGTTCTTAATAATTGCTATGAAGAGAGCAACAGAGTAATACCCAGTGTAACCACTTGTCATATGGGCAATGGAGTATAATGCTCTATGTATGTAAGTGAGACTATCAAAGAGAGAATAACTGCCATTGAAAATAAGCATTGAAAATATGCACAGAAATTAAGCATAACCTTATCTGTATCATTGAAAATAGACATACCGTATGGATAAAAAATGCTGAGCTTTAGACAGGCATATGCAGAGAACATGCAGAGAACTAAATGGCTGATGTATTGAGTCCCTTTGGGATTCGTACAAAGGGCAATGGTGTGCCTGGAAGGCAGCCAAGATAATCACGCTCTAAGAGGGGAACCAGAGGAGAAAATAAGGCTCCTACCCCATATAGGGGAAATTCAATAGTTACAATTGTGACCACATAGAGCTCTGCTACTATGCCCCCTAAACTAAAACTAACGTTGTGCAGGCCAGATAGCTAGAACAAAAAACTGAAAGTAGTAAAATAGACATGAATAATACCATAATTAGATTATTATCACAAAAATGGGACAAGGGGGTGGGGGGAATGGGGGTAATGACGTTAAGATTAAAGATCCATTTAGTTTCTGTTTGTAACAGGATTTTGTCAAGGTCACCCCCCTGCTTTCCAGCTTGACTTTGTCAATTAGATAGGCTTTTAGGGATTTAGGATTTGATCCATGATACTGCAATAAATGCCTAGTTACAGGCAGGCGTCAAGGGCTTACTCCTATTAAGGTCTGATTGAGCATTTTTAATGGTCTGATGTGCTCCAGCAGTCTCTGATGGAAGGGCCTGATGGTTTTGCCTACATACCTCAACCTACAGTCACATGTCAAGCAACACATGACCCCTTTAGAGTTTGTCAGGGTAGCCTAGGCCATCACAGGGAGTGAACCTTGAAATCAACTACCTGTAACTGATAAGTCAGATTCTTTGCTGCCGGCTGGAGTTCAAGTAAGACAGACACCGAAGTTCTTTGTCTCAGTGATAAACTGTTTTTTTATTGGACCCAGTCCCCTTTTTATAACCCAAAATAATAATGCAGCTGGACATTTTGTCATTATATGATTAATACAAACTTATCACAAGATCATGATTAATACAAACTTATCACAAGTTATTATGGCGTAAGCGAAATTGTCTTTGTTCCTCATTGATCATCAACTGTCTGGGACATTACATATTCCCAAGCTATTTCTCAACTTCCTATTATCTGCAAAGCTAAGATACAAGGATGCAGCTGGCTTCTGAAAAACTGACATATTGTCAACAAGCAGAAGTAACCTCCATCTATACCAAATTCTGATATACTGATATATGTTGATATACATAATGACTTCCAATAACTGATATCTTCATGATATGTAAGCTTTGATAGACCCCACAAGTTGCAGTTCATGAAGTTTTGTAGTTTAAAGGATCTACTGAACCTGTCAGTAATATCTGAAATTTTCAGCATATATTGGCAGTTGCTGCAAGTACCACAGGGATGACTTTCCATAAGTGTATCTCTCCTTAGCGCTTTGGAGTACATACTGCTTACCATAATGTCTCGTAAATTTTTAGAGCAATGCCAGCACATTGGAATCATGTTTTTTCTAGCACCATTGAGTATAGGGTCTGATTTCAAAAGTGCTTGTTGAGGATTTTAGTTATGACACTGGATTCTGCGCAAAAAGCTGTTATGAATCGTATGGCGTTATCCTTGTTTTGTTTCCTTATGGGATGTATTAAAGAATCCCTTTCAGTTCTCAATGCAAAGTGGTAAGCTGTAGTGAGCAGACTTTAGGGATAACCCCGATTCAAAAGCCTATTCTCAAGTTCCTTGGCCCTAAGTTTGAATTTTGACATTGAGGAACAGTTATGTCGCAGTCTTCTATACTCATTTTTAGCAATATTACTCTTTACGCTGTTATGGTACGCACTGCTGTTATGCAAGATGCTGTTTGTTGCTGTGGCCTTCCGAAAAAGGTCCATGCATAGATGCCTATGATCGTCAATATAGATAGTGACATCCAAGAAGTCAAGTTGGGTTAAGTTTTTGCTCATTGTCAATTTAAGATTAAAGTCATTGGTGTTCAGTGTGTTGAGGAAGGTGTCGAGGGTGTCAGGGTCCCCTTGCCATAGGAGCAGGATTTCATCTATATAACGGAGACACATCAGTATACATTGTGTGTACACTTCATGGGCTTCTGAAAAGATGACATCCTGCTCCCACCACCTCAGATACAAATTTGCGAACCTCGGGGCACATGCTGTACCTATTGAAGTGCCCCATAACTGCAAGTAATAGCAGTTGTCAAACAGAAAATAGTTCCTTTTGAGCACAAAGATGAGGAGGTTGAGTAAAAAGTCATCATGGGTGCTCGCTACCCTTAACCTCATGAAATGCTTAATCGCGTACATGCCTCTCTCATGTTGAATGCTTGAATAAAGAGATTCAACATCAAAGCTTACTAGCAATGGGCCTGATCCAGAGCTACGGCCGCCGTCGCTAGTA
>WWET01002694.1:117790-128524 GCA_011038615.1 Limnodynastes dumerilii | reverse complement strand
GGGGTGGGGGGGCGTGCTAAGAGTCCATACGCTCCTGTGTGAGCGTATGGCCCCTTCCTTGCGCCGGGGGAAGCTAGGGTAGCCTTCAGCCGGCATAAGGAAGGGGTTATACGCCCGCACAGGGGGAGTGTCGGGCCAGAGCACCGATGTTACGCTGAGCGCTACAGCGCTCAGTGTAACATCGTAGCTCTGGATCTGGCCCCATGTCTTTATAGGGATATAAACATCCTTGATACGAGGTAAGAGATCTTGTGTGTCCCGAATGTAAGATGGTAACGTGAGGGCATATGGTCTGAGGTGAGCATCAACATATCAACGTTCTTTGTGAGAGATAAATTCCCTGAAACAATCGGGCATCCAGGGGGGCACTGTATATCCTTATGCACCTTAGGGAGCAAATAGAAGCATGCAGTTCTGGGATGGGGCACGGTTAAATAGTCAAAAACTTTATGATTGATGATACCTTTATGTTTGGCTTCTGCCAACAGTGAATTATAGGTTTTAAAAAATTTCTCAGTTGGATTCCCAAGTAATTTTCTATAGGATTGGGGGTCATGAAGTTGATGCTTAGCCTCAGCCATATATAATCGGATGGCCACAGCACAATGTTGCCCCCTTTATCAGAGGGCTTTACTATTACGTCCCACCACCCCTTGATTTCTTTTAATGCTAACTGTTCGCCCCACGAGAGGTTATAAGAAGAATGTCCACTGATGTAAGCTTATTAAATTCGTCAGTGACGAGTTTGCAAAATACTGACAACGCAGGATATTTTTAAAGGTCCGGAAAAAAGGAAGACTTGCACCTAAATTTAGGAGTGGAGAGTTCCTGAGAATTGTTGTCCGAGGCCAGGTCTTCTATCATAGCAATAACCACGAGATACTATGAGTCCAGACTAACAGAAGGCGTAACGGACTGTGCCTCATTATCCCCTATTGTGGGGTCTCCGGGGTCCTGTTTGTTGTTAAACATGATATGAAGAGCAAGTTTTTACGCAAAAAGAGATGTAGGTCACATTCTGGGTCAAAGCGATTGAATTTATATGTCGGAGAAAAGGATAGACCTTTAGATAATACATTTAAAATGGTCATTATACAATTGATGAAGGGACAAATTGAGGACTTGCAAAGAATTGGTACCTGTTAGAACTTGCATCAATTGCATTGATTCCTCCTGTTTGGACCTCTGTATGTGCCTCTTCCTGGTCTTTCCCCCCGCCAGATCTTGTGCTCATAGGTCCAAAATGTTGCTCGGCGAGATTCCCTAAAAAAAGACACCAGTGCCTGGGATGACGTGGAGGGAGCTTGACTGTTAGTCATGAGTCTTCTCCATGTGTAGATTCAAAATCAGACTGGGAGGGAGTGCCTTTTTGATATCTCCTCCTCCTGTAGGATTTAAACGCACGCCATGAATATACTTGATTTTTACAAAAGTAATCTTTTTCCCTCGTTTTCTCTCCATGATTTTCTTATCTAGCATTTCAACATTGCTGTAGAATTTAGTGAACATAACCTGGAATGGCTCTAAAGTATCAAATTCTTTGAGAGAATCGCTCATTTTGGCAACATCCTTATTAACTTAATTTAAAACTCACAGTGGGTAATCAAGATCTTTAGTAGCTCAATTGAGCATTTTGTAAGAGCTGCTTCCCATTCCTGATGTAATAGAGGGGCACATAAATCAAAAGTCGGGAAGACCTTGGGGCGCAGTTCCCTTGGTGTCACCCCATTGTTCACATAATTTTTATAAGTAACTAGGTTCCGCCAAGTTTTAGTTTGTCTAATCATACCATTTTTCAAAAATGATAGATTCCTAGACCAATCCTTATTATCAAAATTTGTACAATCTTTGTTTAGAATATTGTCTGCACAACGTTGAAGTTGATTCTGTCTTTCAGTTACATGCCTGCATATACTGAAATTGGCCATAATTGCCAAAAAAAGGGGAGGGGGCAAGATGTCATCTTTTGGGAAGCCCATGAGGTGTACACACAATGTATACCCATGTGGCTCCATTTTATAGATGACATCCTGCTCTTATAGCAAGGGGACCCTGACACCCTCGACACCTTCCTCAACACACTGAACACCAATGACTTTAATCTTAAATTGACAATGAGCAAAAGGTTAACCAAACTGGACTTCTTAGACGTCACTATCTATGTTGACGATCACAGGCATCTATGCACAGAACTTTTTCAAAAGGCCACAGCAGCGAACAGCATCTTGCATAACAGCAGTGGGCACCATAACAGCGTAAAAAGTAATATTTCTAAAAATGAGTATAGAAGACTGCGACAAAACTGTTCCTCAACGTCAAGGTTCAAACTTAGGGACAAGGAACTTGAGAATAGGCTTTTGAATCGGGGTTATCCCCGAAGTCTGCTCACTACAGCTTACCACTTGGCATTGAAAACTGAAAGGGACTCTTTAATATATCCCATAAGGAAACAAAACAAGGATAACTCCACACAATTCATAACAGATCTTTGTGCAGAATCCAGTGTCATAATTAAAATCCTCAACAAGCATGTACCTGATTTGAAATCAGACACTATACTTAATGGGGCTATAAAAAACACAATACCAATGTGCTGGCGTCGCTCTAAAAATTTACGAGACATTATGGTAAGAAGTATGTACTCATCCAGGACACCCAGGAAAGATACACTTATGGAGAGTCATCCCTGTGGTACTTGCAGCACCTGCCAATATATGCTGAAAACTTCAGATATTACAGACAGGTTCAGTAGATCCTTTAAACTACAATATTTCATGAACTGCAACTCTAAGGGGTCGTGTATTGCCTGACATGTGACTGTAGGTTGAGGTATGTAGGCAAAACCATCAGGCCCTTCCATTAGAGACTGCTGGAGCACATCAGATCCATTAAAAATGCTTAATCAGACCTTAATAGGAGTAAGCCTTTGATGCCTGTAGCTAGGCATTTCTTGCAGTATCATGGATCAAATCCTAAATCCCTAAAAGCCTTCCTAATTGACAAAGTCAAGCTGTACAGCAAGGGGGTGACCTTGACAAAATCCTGTTACAAACAGAAACTAAATGGATCTTTAATCTTAACGTCATTACCCCCATTACCCCCCCCCCATTGTCCCATTTTTGTGATAATAATCTAATTATGGTATTATTCATGTCTATTTTACTACTTTCAGTTTTTTGTTTTAGCTATCTTTCCTGCACAACATATAGTTTTAGTTTAGGGGGTATAGTAGCAGAGCTCTATGTAGTCACAATTGTAACTATTGAATTTCCCCTATATGGGGTAGGAGCTTTATTTTCTCCTCTGGTTCCCCTCTTAGAGCGTGATTATCTTGGCTGCCTTCCAGGCAGACCACGGCCCTTTGTACGAATCCAAAAGGGACTCAATACATCAGCCATTTAGTTCTCTGCATGTTCTCTGCAAATGCCTGTCTAAAGCTCAGCATTATTTATCCGTACGGTATTTCTATTTTCAATGATACAGATAAGGTTATGCTTACTTTCTATTAATATTTTCAATGCTTTTTTAAATTGCAGTTATTCTCTCTTTGATAGTCTCACTTACATACATAGTGCATTATACTCCATTGCCCATGTTACAAGTGGTTACACTGGGTATTACTCTGTTTCTATCTTCATAGCAATTATTAAGAACCTGTACTCTTTTCATCTGTTGCAGCCTTGTTTTGCACAACCGCATTATTCTGCCCTCTGCTACAGTCCCACTTTATTTAAATTGTCCTGTTTTTAGAATGTAGATTTTAACTTTGTTTCTTTTCTATTTAGCTCTTGGGTGCGTGGGATTTAACTGTTTACCTGTACGCCGATTGGCCAGAGCATTCCTTATTAAGAGGCACCTGAGATGGAAATACTCACCCTTGACAAAGCCTCGTTCCAGGGCAAAACGCGCATTGGGTGTGCAGCATAGTTGCCAATTTCGCTTATAACAAGCGGAATTGGGCTTGTTTTTTCCCTGAGTCGCGGCTTTTTTTGCTGGCCTCGGGTTGCGGTTTTTGGGCTTGTTTTTTTTGCAGGTGTCGGCAGAGCAGCGGGGGAGAAGATAAAGGCCAGGTAAAGTATATAAGGTGTGAATGGGAGGGAGGGAAGGGGGTGGTTAATGGGTTGTAAATAACGTGTGAATGAGGTGTGAATGTATACAATAGAATAGTATGGGCTACAGTAGAGGGGAGCTTAACATAATAATAGGATAGGAGGAGAGGGATTAATTTACTGTGTATTGCAGATATAGATAGAAAGAATTAGATAGCTAGATAGAATCAGATGTAAAAAAAAAAGTAGGTTGTTGTCCTGGACATGTAAGACTCATATACTCATTTGTGATTTTCAGGATTTCTAACCCATATGCTTTTGCTGGCTGCTTCCATGGTCATCCTGGTCACGCACTCCATTAGTTGCCATGTTATGCCCTGTTCAGGCATACGCTTTTCTTGTCCTGTAGCCATACCTACTTGGAACTTTGGATCCTATTGAACTATCTCTGCCTTTGGATTTTGGACTTATTTCACGTTTGTTCGGAACTTTCACCCCCCTTTTTTTCTCACTCCTACCATTGATTTTTCCCTTTTCTCTTGTTTCTTTATTTTTTGGGTGTTACTCCATTACTGGAAGTTTTTCCATTTGCCTCAATAAATATATTAACAGCAACTTTCGTCAGGGCACTTGTCTTGGCACAATTGCAAGTGACTAAATGACCAGCATATAAAGGTAACCAAATTACAAACTTACCGGCAGCTGTGTGAAGCGTCTCCCTCCCGTCCGCACGTGCAGCACAAGTTTACCCGCCTCCATTCCCCGGCGCTGTCCTGCGTCTAGGTCTGATGACGCAGAGTTACCATGGAAACCCACAACAACTCCGCCTCACCCTGACCACGTCCACAAGCCGCGTCTGGTAGTCATGGAAACAGGGACATGCCCTACACCGCGCGTCCGGAAAACGATACCCCACTCATTAGCCGGCAATTACAAAATGGTATATCATAACACTCAACGTCATAATCACATAAAAATTATGAATATTAATAAAACACCAATGAATATACATAATATCATTTCTCACTGGGTGCCATGAGGAGGAAACCCGATAGTTGAACCCAAACTGTTCAAATAGTGAACAGTACATTATCATGCAGAACATGTAAGCAATTTCTCCTATTCTGATTTATTTAAAAAGAATAAATGTAAGCAAGAAGAGTAATTCTGAAATAAATTCATATGAATCAATCAATGAGTAAAATGATCCATTACATCAAACCCACATATCTTACAATCCACATCACATAAAGCACGTTAATGGTAAGTTTTCATTTAACCCCTTTGGAACTACAGAGTCCAAGCGGAAGATCCATTTTGCTTCCAACTGTAATAGTCGTTTATGGCGATCTCCGCCCCTCAGTGACTCTGGGACAAAGTCAATCATCCTGTATTTCAAACTTGACAAAGTATGTCCTGCTTCTAAAAAATGTTTCGAAACTGGTTAGTCCGCTTTACCTTTTTGTATTACCAGTCGAATCGTGGAGCGGTGTACATTCATACGTTCCTTAAAGGGACGAGATGTCTTCCCCGCGTAAATTTTGCTGCAAGGACAAAGTAGCATGTAAATGACAAAGGATGATGTACATGTCAATGGAAATTGGATTTTGAAAGGTTTTCCTGATCTTGGATGGTAAAACGTATCTCCGGTAATCAAGTATCTGCATGTGATACATTGCAGACACTTGAAACAACCTGGGGGTCTGGTGTATTTGACCTGTTTCGTCATATTAGAGACATCTGTCTTGACCAGAATGTCCCTTAAATTACGGCCCCTTTTATAGCTCGGCATAATTCTTTTGTCTTTCATTGATTTCAACTGGACATCCGTAGTAATAATAGGCCATAGAGCTTTGATGGCATGATTAGTAGCCGAACTACATCTGTTAAAACCATTAACCCATGGAATCACTGTATCTCCCTTAGACTGTTTCTTACAGGCCGTGGCTTCACTCGCAATCTTACTGATTGATCTGGCAATAGCCGAGTCCAATAGATCTTGGGGATAACCCCTGTCTACAAATTTCTGTTTCATAAGACTTAGTTGTTCTGTTCTCTTGGATGGATTATTATTAATGCGACATACTCTTAAAAACTGGGAGTAGGGCAATCCCATCTTTAAAGGTTTTGGGTGATCAGAAGAATAAAGCAATAGTGTGTTCCTATCAGTTGCCTTATTAAATATAGACGTATGTAATTCCCCATCCACAATTTCAATTGTGACGTCAAGATAGTTAATTCTTTTCCAATCAGAGATGTATGTAAACTTAATGAAGTCATTCATCAAATTAATCGCACACATTGTGTCTTCAAATTCTTGTTTAGTGCCACCCCAGAATATTAGCAAATCGTCTATATAACGCATATAGAAGAACAATTTACCTTGGCAAGCTGGATTTTGTAAAAATAATTCGGTCTCAATGAAGTACATGTACGTATTCGCCAATGATGGAGCTACCGGTGAACCCATCGCGCATCCTGAGGTCTGAAGAAAAAAAGAATTATTAAAAAGAAAATAATTTCTTGTCAAAACAAGCTGCAATAATTCAATAAAGAGATCATTCCTAGGTCCCTTGTACAAATCATTGTTTTCAATCAATTTCTGGACCGCTTCCAATCCCTGTTGTTGGGGAATACTGGTGTATAAATTGCAGACATCAATTGTACACAATAATACCTGTTGTGGAAGTGGCGGAAGTTGTCTTAATTTAGTTAACAATTCTTGAGTGTCTTTTAGAACCGTTGTAAGGGCCTGTACGCATGGCTGTAGGAAATAATCCAAAAAAGATGAAATAGGATGGAATAAGGAGCCTCATGCTGAAATGATCGTCCTTCCCGGTGGATGTAATGGGTCCTTATGGATCTTAGGGATTGAATATAAAATTGGTATTACCGGGTTGTTGGTCAGCAAAGCCTCTCTTAGATATTCTGGTATGATATGTGCTTCAATTGCTTTCTGGAGTATTTCTTGTAGTTCTATTTTAAAGCGTATTGTGGGGTCCTCAGTTAGGCGTTGATACGTACATGTGTCTCTTAATTGTCGATCCATTTCCACAATGTAGTCTTTAAGGTCTTGAATTACAATACCGCCCCCTTTGTCGGCAGGGCGGATCGTAATAGAACTGTCTTGAGACAGCGATTTCAATGCTTTTCTTTTCATTGTGGATAAATTATGTCTTGCTTTAGGTAATTCTTTATCAGCTTTGGTCACGGCATCATCCAACAGTCTAAGGAAGCATTTCAGTGACGGGTTGTGAGTTTGTGGATCAAACGATGATTTAGATTTAAATTTTTGGTATGGGTCCTGATGCAATGCTTCAATACTTGTTTTATCTTGAAAGAATTCCAATCTCTTTAGTTGTCTAGATAATCGAAAATGATCCACTTTCCAACCAAAAGTATCATGTCCAATCGAAGGCACAAATGACAAACCGTGGCTTAAAACACTTTTTTCTGACTCTGAAAGTTGTCTAGATGATAAATTAAAGATTAATTCTTCTTTGATCGTGTTGTGATTTTGTTTAGACCTTCATTTTGAGAATCCCCCCCGTCTGGTAGGCCGGCTCTTCTTTTTGATTTGTTTTTTGTAAAGTTGCCGGAGGGGGGTTTGTCTAAAAAAGGTTGTGGTTGACTAGAAGAACCCGCAGTATCCTCTTTATCAGAGGGACCTGAACTGTCACTTGGAAAGTCCTGGCGGAAACCTTTATTTCTGCCAAATCGATGGCGTCTATTGAAATTATTAGGTTGAGTTCCAGATAGCCAGGCATAAACCCGGTTCTCAGCGTAATCACGACAATTTATTTCATATTTTTCTTTTTTAAATTTTAATAGGTCCAACCTGAATTGTTGGATAGTATTTTTCAATTTAGATTCCCAATCTCGTTCAGACTGAAGATTTACAATATGTGACGCCTCAAATTTTTGAATCTTTTCTTTTACCTCATTTAGTTCACGAGTTGATTCTTCAATGACCAATAAGATCAGATCTAGTGAACATTTGTTGAGGACTGCCACCCATTTACGGCAGAATGCTTGATTGTATCTCCCAATAGTGGGAATTAGTTTAACCCGGAAGCCTTTAGGTATTTTCTTTTCTCTGTAATATTCTGAGAGTGTTGCTCCATGTAAATAACTTTCCACTTCTTTTTTCTTAAATTTCAACCAGCGGTGGTATAGTTCTACATTTGTGCTTTCAATATTACCCGTTAGTAAATTTTCCGAATATAAAATCTCTTCTGCTTCTGATTCACTATAAGAAAAAGTCTCACCAATAGTTGGGCTTTTTTGGGGGCTTTTTCGGATTGGATTGGGCTTGTTTTTAATGTCCCGGTTGCTTGTTTTCTGTTTCAGAGTTGGCAACACTGGTGTGCAGTCTAGCAGCTCTCCTCGTCTATTTGTTCAGTATGCACCTGGGATCGCGGACCTGCTAGTTCTCTTTCTCTTTTTGTTTTCCAGGGGATGCCGTCACTTCATTGAGTCAGAGTAGGGTAAGGTTACTGCGCGGAAGTGCGAATTTTGACCGTGAGGCCACTATCTCCCGCCTATTAGGGTTTCCTTGCTATTTGAGTTAGAGTGGCTATATACATGTGTGATGTTTTCTCATGATTTATTTGATCACTTTACTCATTATTGTCGCTCATACTGGTTTTTTAATGATTACTAAATAAAAGACGTGTTCTTAAATTTCCAAGTGATTCTGTCTTTCTCTCATTATTGGGTGTGCGTTCATAGCAGTCCCCCATGGGTTCACCTACCGTCAGTGTTACCCTCCCCGTTTTTCTTGAATATTGCAATAAGACTAGCACAAAGCAAATTTATTTTAACAAAGATATATATTACTGAACAATAATAATATGGAAAGCGCTTAACTTATACTGTTAAATTATTTATTCATTTATTATTCTTCTTCCACCACTGGAGTTGTCTGTGTCTCGAGCTGCATAATCAGAAATTACATTTAAACAGTAGTTAGGGTTGTGTTGGGGTTAGGACTGGAGTTAGTATGAGCTTTATTATAGTTTCAAACATAGTAAGTTTCAGCATTGATTTATTCTATATAATAGGTGTTGAGTTAACAGTCCTGTCAGATAGAAGAAAGTCAAACAGTTAACTCTCTCAGTATTTTAGTGCTGTTAAGTTAACTTGACCAGCTGCATTACATATTGAACCCGTAGTTTATGTAATTGTTCTTGCTTACTCACTGCGTTGATTCTTGGATTGGCATATTATTACACAAATTTTTGGCCAAAAAATTATTGTTACATTTATTTGGCCACCAGTCCTTCTTTAGTTGAACTTAACTAATAACTAATTATTACTAAATATGGTGATTTTTATACATCTAACATATATGTTGTGCTATTTTAATATCGCGCACATGGTTAAGTAATATATAGTTAATGGTAATACTTTAAACAATAAGGGCAAAATGGAGAGTAGGTGTACAATTGATAGTCTGTATTTGGTCTATATTTATCATAATTGTTAGTTTCAAACTGTAATATTTGTATATTGTCTATAGTCTTTAACTGCCTATATCATATATGCAATAGCTTAGTTAGCAGACTATGCCAAGATACTGTAGCACTCAATTCATAGTGCATTTAGATAAAACAATATGTTCTAAGTTTAAGTCATAGTTTTTCCTGCACTGAAACATCGCTATGTTGCCAGTAATTTGAGGCAAGGAGACAGATATCTTAGCATATGTTGCCACAAAAATAAAAACCCTTTCTATATTTTGCATTTAGTCTTAATTTTTCATCTTCGGGTCAGCATACCCTATTTATATTGTTTTACTATAATATATGCTAATTTTATTAAACATACTACTCTTGCTCTATTTTACAATAACAAAACAAAGGTGAAAAAGTGACTCACCTATAAATTGCCAGTATGTATGTGCTACCAATAAATCTATAAATATAAGAACATCAATCAGAAGAGCAGTTGACATTTAGGATAATATAGTTACATGAGCCAAGCGAAGGGACAAAAAATTCTTGTAAAATAAATATTTAATATCAAATAGAATACAGTCTAGTTTTACCTATTCAAGACAAATTATTGCTGAACCAAAACAGTTTATTGGAACAAATTAATTAATTATTGATTGAACAAAATGAATCAGTCAGTTAATGTGGACTACATTATATTAACCATTGTTTATAAAAATAGTTTATACAATTGCTCTTACTCATCCTAAAAAATTGAAATGTACCTTTTTGGTATTAACTCTTATCTATGGGCCAGATCCTGAACTACTTACGCTAGCATATTTACTCTGGTCGTAACTTCAGCGTAAATACGAACGATAGAGCGGGTCATCCATAGGACACCCGAAATACGCTTTGTAGGTGGAGGGAGGCATTTAAATCGTACATTATGGGCCGGGTTAGGCCGTTACTTATATCAATCCATTACGTATGTCCGTACTTATGCTTGGAAAAGTTAAGGTAGGGTTTGGCAAATGTAAATTAAGTAAATTACGTACGAGCAAGTGCCTAGGAGAGTGCATAGTACTTACGATAGCGTAAATATGCTACTCCAACGAACTTAAAAAGAACTTAGGTCTGGATCTACCTCTATGTACTTAATATAATGTCACCATTTCTAATTGTCTTATTATTTGAATATATATATATATATATATATATATATATAATATATATATTTATATAGTATG
>WWET01002694.1:92228-103798 GCA_011038615.1 Limnodynastes dumerilii | reverse complement strand
AGGTCACAAATGTAAACAGAATAGGTTACATATTTAACTTACAGGTACACAATTTCTAACTCCGAGAAGAAGGGTACAATAATTAAATGAAAGCAGAGCAGATTAACACTGTATAGACCAAGAAGCACTAGAATACTTATCCACAATGTGGAGAAAGCAGAACCACAGGGTTACCTTTCACTCTGGCCTTTGATACGTAAAGCCTCCTGACAATAACGTCCGGTTATATGGTCCAGAGTAGCAACAAAACAGATTTTAGATCCAACTGTATGGATGCTGTCTGCTCAGACACGTTGAAACACTGGCCCAGATGTAACTTGTGACGCCAGGAAGGACTCTATGTAGCTTCTTCCACATAGGAAGCTTGCATTCAATAGAAACAGCTCTGGCCTGCAGATATGAAAAGTGCTGTTGGCATCAGCTGACCAGATCTAGCTTGCTTGGGGCTGCCTGTTCAGGCACGCTGCTTGCAAACTGCTGCCCAACCTCCTTAACCAATGTAAAAGATGCTCAGGCTGGGAATTCTCCAACTGTAAGGATGCTGCCTATTCAGGCACGCTGGGACAGTGGTTCAGGCACCGGATGTGTCTTTAGAAGGGGCTCAGCAGGTTTTAATTATTCTCAGATTTGTAATGTTTCACAGAAGATAGATACCACGTTTACAGTTCAGGATATCTCAATGGAAAATATGCTGTAAAGCATGATAGGCTCACAGTTCGTTGTATCATGAGACGATGTCCGTCAGGATAGATGAACCTCGTAATAGTGGCACGGACTTTCAAACTTGAAAGTGAGTGTAGACACAGTATGATAGCGGCGTCTGCAGTTGTTTCCTCGTGTCTCCAACCTCCTGGTGACCAGTAACTAATCTTGACATTCTGGAGCTGATCAAGAATTTGGGAGTTAGGGGCAATACAGGTGTTTCCACACTATTTGTGCTCTGTCTCCTCTCTACCACGTTCAGTGAACCGCAATACTGCAATCGAGGCTTGGTCGTACATTGACCGGGAACGGAGGT
This sequence comes from Limnodynastes dumerilii, assembly GCA_011038615.1. NCBI lineage: Eukaryota > Metazoa > Chordata > Amphibia > Anura > Limnodynastidae > Limnodynastes > Limnodynastes dumerilii. The sequence continues at coordinate 102,780 of WWET01002694.1, read as the reverse complement.
TGGAGACACGAGGAAACAACTGCAGACGCCGCTATCATACTGTGTCTACACTCACTTTCAAGTTTGAAAGTCCGTGCCACTATTACGAGGTTCATCTATCCTGACGGACATCGTCTCATGATACAACGAACTGTGAGTCTATCATGCTTTACAGCATATTTTCCATTGAGATATCCTGAACTGTAAACGTGGTATCTATCTTCTGTGAAACATTACAAATCTGTCTAGCATTTGTTTGAAACACTGGAACTATACATAAGGATTTTTTCTTTGTTTTATATTGTCTTTTAGGATTTTTTGTAGGATTGTCCTATATCCTAGTGTTGGTTCAGCAGTGGTTAATCTGTTTGTCTTATACCCTTGGATATTTTTTGTTTAAATATTCTCAGCCACAATCACAACACCTCGGGGCCTCAGGTTCAGATTTAGCCTCTCAGAAACGGGTTCATAGGTGCAATTATTTCACTGAGCCCAATCAAGTCCTGACAGCTTCGCTACAGTAGGCTTTTCTCTTTCTCTCTGCACCCCCACGCAGTAATGGCTTCCCTGTGTCTTCTCCTGCCTTCCCTCCTTAGTTTAGGCGAAGTGCCCAATGCCTCTGTCTGGAGCATGCTCCCAAGACTCACAAACAACCGATCAAACCCTTCCCTGATGCACCACTCGATGTCCACTGCAACTTTTCCCTAGGCCAACCTTTATCACAGTGTGTTGTCGCGCATCTGACCTCTCTCTGACCTCTCTCCACGTGGCAATGTCGGCGAATGCGGCCTCCACTCTCCACGATCCAGTATGTGAGTACCGCAACCTGGTCCCAGGAGTCCAGCCTGCAATGCTGTTTGTGGTTTCCCCCCCCGCTTCTGAAGGGTGTCAGTGCTCTGGTGTGGTATAATATCGTAGCGCCCTTGCTGAGTGTCCCGCGCTTACAACATGGTGGTGTTCGCGCCCTTTGCTTTAAGGGCTCTAACTTGCAGCGTGATGTCTGGCAGGGAACCGGGAAAGCATCCGTCCCTTACCTGCCGCTATCCTCCGTGCCCAATAATAGTTTTTAGGCACTGTGGGGCACTTTAAAGGTCTCTGCAAAGCCAGTCTATATGGTGTGCTGAGGAGCTCAGTAAAATGGCATCCACCATGAGTGGCCCGCCCGCTGGAAGTCCTCTATTTTATTTTAATAGGTTTATAAAATAAACTGTTGCACTGATGGTTTCGTAGCAGTAGCCGCACCTAGTGGCGTCTATATGGCGAGCTTCCGCTTCTCCATATATAACTATTTAATTTAAATAAACCATGGATTAGAAGAAATCCAAATCCAGCACTCTGCAATTGAAAGTAAACAAAATAAACTTATTTGTATAGTCACATCAAGTGATAAAAAAATACCACTAAGAAATCTGAACATCAAAAAAGTGTCACAGTGCTTAAAGTGCAATAAAAAAAAGGTCAGCTTAGTTATATATCAACAATGTAGCAGCATATAAGAAGAACGGAGGTAAATTAATATTCCTTAAAGGGACCAACAGCGGTCATATGATATAAAGTCTCTAAATACAATAATAGCATAAAGTGATTGTTCAATCACTGAAACCAATAATTCATCTCACAGTGTAAATGCATGACATCAAGTCCCACAGGAATACGTTGTCCTTTTCCCGATATTAAGTCATGGAATTAAATCACAGTGATACTTAGCATAGAATCCATCCAAACAGCTGTTTCGGCAATCAAGCCATCATCAAGGGAAAGTACTCAAAGCCTTCATATATGCTCCAAGCTGGCTGCAACAATTATAAACAGAACAAACACTATATTTATATCTTACTAAATTGAGAAATAACTCACCAGCTGTGTACACGTTAATCCGCACCTGAAACTCCATCCAGCAGTCCCGGCTTCAGAAGGCCCACGTAACCGGAACACCCACATCACTGCCAGACAAACAGTCCCATGTCAAAGACATCGGGTCTGTATACAACCGTGCAACCACCCCAGCAGGATGAGGAAAGAGCGCAGAGATCATGCAGCGTTAAACATTAAAAGTATACTACGTTTTATAAAAAGAAGGTGGTAACGAATAAAAGACCCATTGTAACTAAGTAAATGATATCATCAAAGGCTAAACAATTAAGGAAAGAATGTCTATATATTCTACATTTCTATTCTATATTTAAGGAAAATAATTAATAATATATACAATGTGAAGAAAACCCATAATTCAAACATAAAAAAGAAAAACAAAATATGAAAAATCCCAAATGAAAAAAATAATCAAGGAAAAAATTAAGATATACAAAAAGGAGAGAAATTTCTCTCTGGCGCTAATCAGGTATAGAGTAATATCAAATATTAAATAAGGAATAGGTGTATACCAGAGAGACAAAGAGCTGCTGCACTTCAGGATTGCTAGTCCAACATAAACAAAAGAAATACAGGTAAAGGGCTGCGCAAGTGTCACAGAATTATCTATGAAGAATTTGTCATTACTGCCTAAAGTGTTAACTACATAGCTTTGCTTTGGAGTTGATCTGAATTGATTGTCTTTATCCATAGGCAATAAGATTGCATGATCAGGGGCCTCATTTACTAAGGTCGAATTGAGTAAAATCGCCAGAGATTGCAGTAGTTTACCAGTGTTTTTTAAATTGCTGGATTTACTAAAGCAAAATCTCCACAAACTTGTGAGAGATGAGTGGAGATTTAAATCGCCAGTGTTTAAATCTCTCTGGTGATTTTTTTGCATGAGTGACATACAAATGTCTAGATTTACAAAGGGGGGGATTTAGTAAATCGCCAGAGATTTGCTGCAACTCTCCAGAGTTAATTCTCATGGGGGTGAGTGTCCATTTAATAGAAATCGGCACACACTTTGCTTGAATAAGCCCCCATCACCTTTGAATTTTTTTTTTAAAAGTGTAAAAAAAAACAAAAAAACGGCTACCGCAGCAACACTTCACCCATGGCATGCAGCTGCCTATAGTACTATAACTGAAAGCATGCCCATGTATTGCAGGGCATGCTTAGGGTTATAGTACTATAAGTGACAGCATACCAAGGGTTAATGGCATGCTGGCGGCAGCATAATGAGTCCGTTACAGTGTAAAATTAAAAAAAACAATCACCGTACACTACCAATCCCCATTAAATGAGCTATGTTCCTTTTTCAACCATTTACTGTGTCCTCCAACCCTATTAATAATAGAAAATGCCCACATAGGTCCCTAACTACATCAGCATCCGTCATCTTAGGTCCCTTACTAATTAACCCTATGTTCCTAATTGACCCGTAATAATTAATAATCTGGTCCTATATTGTCCTTTGTACTTATGAATATTTGCCTATAGGTCCCTAAATATCCTGACATATGTGCCCAATAATAAGTTCTTACTAAACATATGTCCTGTTACATCAAATCCCTAATTAATTGTAAAAAATGCAAACAACATCTAAACTTTTTTTTAAAACATTTTAAATAGCATTGTAAAAATATTTTTAATACTCACTGTTCTGTAGGCATCTAAGTTGCCCGGCGACGCTCATCTGGACGGCTGCTGGGACTATTCTTTCTTCCGATGGCGACGTCCTCATTCTCCTGCAGAGTTCCTCCGATGAATGACATGAGTCATGCCAGGGGCCTCACTTATAACCTTTGGCACGGCATCCTCTGATTTTTTTTTTTTCACTTTTTTTTATTTTTTCACAGGTGATGGGGGCTTATTCAAGCAAAGTGTGTGCCGATTTCTATGAAATCGACACTCACACCCATGAGAATTAAATCGGGAGAGTTGACAGCAAATCTCTGGCGATTTACTAAATCTCCCCCTTAGTAAATCCAGAGATTTGTATGTCAAAAATCGCCCGAGAGATTTAAACAATGGCGATTTAAATCTCCACTCATCTCTCACGAGTTTGTGGAGATTTTGCTTTAGTAAATCCAGTGATTTAAAAATCGCTGGTAAACGTTCTGCCCATGGGGGCAGTCCTGGAGTTCTTGTTTTGTTGTGGACATTTCTTTCACCTGCCACTAGTGGCTGCTGTTGTGCACTCTGTCTGGGACTCCTCATTATGTGCTCATTATCCTACACCTGTGGACTAGGGATATCTGCCCCTTGTTTCCAGAGCACAGGTGTGGGTCATTGCTTCTGTTTCCTGTGTGTGTTAATTGCTGGTCTCTGTGGTGTTCCTGATTCTGCCTCCATTCCTGCCTGCTCATTCAGGTTCCTTATTTATGTTGTTTATCTCTGCTCTTTGTACCAGTGTCTGTACCTGTTTATCTTACTTTTCAGTCTGTTACCTTACCAGTATCTTGTCTGTATATATCTGTTACCTTACCAGAATCTCACCTGCATCAGTTTGTTACCTTACCAGTATCTTGACTGCATATATCTGTTACCTTTGTACCAGTATCTTGTCTGTATATATCTGCTACCTTACCAGAATCTCACCTGCATCAGATTATTACCATTACCAGTATCTTGTCTACATCAGTCCGTTACCTTGTTCTTGTACATAGTGATTCTCTGTTTTCTGTACTGTTCTGTTCTGTTACCTTGTTATCTGTAATAAACCTTCATCTTTTATACCGTGTCTGCAATCTTTGTACCAAGCCTCAGGTATCCATAACAGAATTACCCAACATAATAATATGGGAGTTGCCATGGAACATTCGGATATGGCTTCTCCTCACTTTGACCAGCAAAATCCTGAGGTGTCCTACGCTAAATGTTCCAATGATTATCTGCTGCATATGGAGATTTTGCTTCTGCATTCTCAAATGACACAACTTTTGTTAAGCTGAGCTATTGGAGAAGCTGTCCTGCTACTTAAAATTACCATCTACCTCACCCTGTTTGCCTCAAGTTCTGTCACCTGTATTGCAGACTGCCTTAGGATTGCAGTCAAACCTGTCCCCATCATCAGGGGCTCTGGTAAACACCAGTCCCTTGGTTAAACTCAGTTTTCAGGCAGGCAGCCCCAACAATCCTGATGGCATGCTGCGCCAATCTCCTGAGGTCTCCGTAAGAAAAAACCACCTTGACAGACTTCTGGAACACTCGGACTTCTGCACCACATCATCGGTAGCCAGTGGTCTACGTTCAACCCTTATCCTGGAGGTCTCCGTTCACCCCTCACCCTGGAGGAGCGGAAGTATCGCTTGAACAACAATCTCTGTCTGTATTGTGCTGGTGTGGGACACTACCTCCAGTCTTGCCCTGTACGCAGACCCAGACCCTCAGAAGTGGTGTCCAGTCCTGCAACCCCAGGCGTGGAGTCCAGCCAGAAGTGCCTCACCGAGCTGCCCAGCCAGAAGTGCCTCACCTAGCTGCCCAGCCAGAAGTGCCAAACCAAGCTGCACAGCCAGAAGTGCCTCACCGAGCTGCCCAGCCTGAGGTTCCACACCGTGCTACTGAGCCCGAGGTTCTTTATAGCGCTGCGCAGCCCAAGGCTGTTAACCTGAGTGCCACCTGTCCGGCCGCCATCCAGAGTGCCGCCAGTCCAGCCGCCATCCAGAGTGCCGCTTGTCCGGCCGCCATCCAGAGTGCCGCCCCAGAGGGGGACTCCAGGACAGCCGCCCCAGAGGGAGACTCCTGCACTACTATCTCAGCTATGGCCACACCACCTGCCGGAGGCTACATCACCTGCCCAGCTGCTCCTGCTAGAACCTGAGATCCAGACATCCAAAACAGAGGACTTGGGTTATTTTGAGGGGGACCTGAAACAATTTGTTTGCCTGGCGGACTTTTATGTAAAGAAGGTAAGTATAGGGACCAATCTGGAGCGCTAACGGTATGTGTAGAAGCTGCTTCAAATACAAATCACCTCTGAAGGCATGCCGCCTTCTAAATACAGTATGATAAAAATATGAAAGGGTGATTCTATGTATAAAGTGCTTCAAAATGTAGCAATTTAAACATCAACAAAGCAATGATATACAAAGTATATTTATCACATCCACACTCTCGTGGTTGTAACGGTAATCGGAATAATGATTGTGACCTCACAACATAAACCAAAATAAATGTCCATACAATAAGATCCGGATTTGTGCAATCTTATATGTTCAATAGTTCAAATATATGACGACCATAGCCAGGGGAATCACAGGATGGATACACACAAGTGATTACAATGGTGATTTAACCCTGCAGAGTGTTATTGTAGCGCATATGCCGTGTCATCAGAATTTAGAGAACTTGTCTCAAGCACAGTACTGTAGGCAAATGGTTGACTCACAGTTCCAGAAGTTCTGCAATGGATATTGTTAATCCCTCCAGTCATCGGAAACAGGTAGAAGCAGAATGGCAGGTGCCCGTCTTGTGTAAAGAGGTTTCAGGTTGGAGTGGAAACCACAGAATATATGGTGGTGATGGAAATGATCAGGCATTTCCGAGGAGAACCTCGTGAGTGGACAGAGTCCCTTATGGACACCTGGGACCCCATCCTCTGGGACTTTCGTGCCTTTTGTGAGTAAGTGACCAGAAGATATGCACCAGCGGTTAACACACTGTTTCCTGGGGTCCTCTTCAAACAACCAACCGCAATTCCAGTCTCCACTACAAATACCATCTGTGCCGGTACCATCTTGATGAGACAAATCTTATCCCAAAACACTCCATTGACATCACCTTCTAGATTCTTATCTACTAAAAAGAAAAAATCCAAATGGAAGAAGTAGTCTGGAGCTGTTCTAGGATGTTCTGAGAGGCGTCTGGAGTCCGCCTTCCGAAGGGGGGCATAATATTATATTCTGGACTGCTACTTCTTGTTCTGCCCATAGGGGCAGACCTGAATGTTATTTTATTATGGACATTTCTATCACCTACCACTAGTGGCTGTATCTTGTCTACATACAATATACAATATAGGACCAGATTATTAATAATTATGGGACATATAGAAACGTAGGGTTAATTAGTAAGGGATCTAAGGTGATGGATGCTGAAGTAGTTAGGGACCTAAGTGGGCATTTTCTATTATTAATAGGGTTGGAGGACACGGTAAATGGTTGAAAAAGGAACATAGCTCATTTAATGGGCATTGGTAGTGTACAGTGATTGTTTTTTTAATTTTACACTGTAACGGACTCATTATGCTGCCGCCAGCATGCCATTAACCCTTGGCATGCTGTTGCTTATAGTACTATAATTCTAAGCATGCCCTGCAATACATGGACATGCTTTCAGTTATAATACTATAGGGAGCTGCATGCCACGGGTGAAATGTTGCTGAGGCAGCCATTTTTATTTTTATTTTTTCAGGCCAGGAACTCCAGTGAGGTTAAACTCCAGCGCGTTTAACATAAATGCGCTGGAGTTTAATCGCCACACATCGCTGGAGTAAAAATCGCCCCTCAACTCCAGCGATGTGGGGCGATTTAAATCGCCCTTAGTAAATCTAGCCCCAGGAGTCCATATTTCTAGTATTTCACCATTAATATTCTCTTCATACCTACTACCTCACAAATTTTGGACATCTCTATCAGGCAATCATTGACGCACGTTGCCAGTGGGTGAAAAATCCCATATTCCCATCTTTTTTATTTTTACAATTGGTAATCATTATAGGTGGTCATTAGGGTGTAAAAGGGATAAATAGCCGTGCTGGAAGAACCCAGTTTAGAGGTGAATGAAAATATGCAAGTGGTACTAATCACAGACAAAGTTTATTAAATCAGTAAATCTCATTAAAATACAAATTCTAACTCAAGAGCATTCAAAAACAACTGTATGAATATACAAAATCTCAAATATAGCAAATACAGCACAAAGTACAGCCCGCAGGGAACCTCATAGAAGCCCGAATGGTAAGTATTCACAATACCACTGTGCCTCAGCAGAATAAAGCACCAGCTATTTGTTCAAAATCACAAAATGAAGCCTAACGATATCAGGATGTTGAATATGGCAAATACTGACTAAAACAAAGACTGCACTGCACCACAGCGAAAAGTCAATGATGGTAACAAGCACAGCTGGAACTCAGAGTAGGATGACACTTCCTCTTGTTGGAATTGAGTCTGAATATGCTGCAGATAAGATGGTGATAAAAACAAATATGTAGAAAAAAACACATGTACAGTCACTGACCAGGAGGAGAAGTTAGACCAGCTTACCAACAGCAGACTATCATATACGCGGTGAGTCGGCACCTGTTTGCTATAGATGGTGTAGTGAACAGGGCAGGCAGATGCTTACCAAGGAGCCGGAACTCACCGCAGAGTGCAATGAAGGAGCCTCAAGAATGATGGAGCATATAGCAATTCTGTCAGTTGTGAATGAAAGATAAGTGCTGGTAAACACAATCCACACTAACTTGGCATTCCCAGACCGCTGGATTATGATGATAGATATTCACTAACAGGAGCTGTTTCAATATTTAGGATGGAGCTCAAGTTATGAACGAGAAGCCTCTTAATGGTGATAATACACATAGAACAAGTCTTTGGCAACGCGTTTCATCCCAGAATGGAACTTTTTCAAGCATGGGAAGACTTGTTAAACAACATTTATTTATGTGGATCCATGTAATTGCCTCAGATATAAACTAATTAGCAATCTAGTCAGAGTCCTTACAATTAAAGGTGCTGTGCCATACATGCATTCAAATTCGGTTCTCCGGTTTTTAAAACAACATAAATAAAAAGCACATTTTAAGCAATTACATAATTATATAATATATATGAATAAGACCTGACCACTTGCATATCAAAGATATTAATTAATTTTACTCTATTAAAACTTAAAAGTAAAAATATTAAAATAGATCAAAACAATAATAATAATAATAATAATAATAATAATAATAATAATAAAAAAAATAGAAATAAAAAAAATTACTGTTTGAAAATCTGTAAAAATCTAAATAAAAAATACCTGAAGTAATATTAAATAATAAATAAATAATAGATTTTAAAAAAATATTATACTGCAAACCATTTATGATTCAATAAATTCCAAAGATTAATTTAAATCCTGTCTCTTTAATGCATAATTTTTTAATAAGGATGTCCTCTTCTATATTTCCTAACACTATTTTTAGGATTGTTCTTCTAAGTTGATTTATATGTGAGACTAGAAGGTTCATGTATGATGGCATGATTTGATGGTGTAATATGTTTTATATAAATAAATTTTTTATTTTTCAACAAGTGCTTGTACTTGTATATTATATTATACATGTTTTATTTATTTATTTTTAGGTTTTTTAAAAGGTGATACTATAGTGACTTTAGCAAAGCACTTAACCTGTATTTCTTTAAAAAAAATTAAGATAAACTGTAATCCTCATTAAGCCCCTTAGGGGTTATTGAATTCAGTTATTGAATTGGCTGACATAGAGCAATCTGGTTTTCCTATCTTACGCACTGATAGTTCAGTTTATTGGATGGTTAAATTGGAAAGTGCAGTACAAAGCTTTAAATCTGATCTTTTAATCTTTAAGAAAATAAAATATAAGAGTGTCTGTGAGGATTATAATGACAATAAGGTTTATGCATGGTTTTATAATGATTCAATTGGGCACTCACGTTTTGCTTTTGCCCCATGCCAACATAGATTGTATAGACGGGACATGATTTACATTGATTTAGATTCTATGACTTCTTACAGTGATTCGGATAGCTCCCATAGAGATAAACATCAAGGCCTTTTTTAAGGGACAGTATACCCACGAGAAATGGCTCAAGGGGAAATCGAAGGGGAGAAGGGGCAGCCGGAAGCCCAAGCGGAGTAATAAGAGGGTCACAAGCAATGTTCAACAAATAGTTATATATGATTTATCTGATTATACCTCCGTTCCAACGGAGATGCAGATACTCAGTAGGGGTCTGTCATTCTTTTAGACCCAAAACCTTTAATATTGAATTGGATCTTTATCATTCAGTGCTAATTTAGGTTGAGAGATTATTTTGTAGATCGTGTTGTGCCTTAGCAGTTGAATGGTTTTAGACCATCTTTTGGGCCTCCTAGTTCTAACCCCTCTACTCTAACTCCTCTACTGAAACATTTATTCATTTGGTAAAACAAGATACTCCTTCACAGTGGTCAGCTGGCAGAATCAGACACTTAAATTTGCTTATATCAGAACAAGAGGACATTAAATCATTGAGAAATAATCCCAAAATTGTTATCAGGTCTGGCGATAAAGGTGCATATATTGTTGTGTTGAATAAGGACATGTATTTGCAGGAAAATGCACGGCAATTATTGGATACAAATTGTTACAAAACACTATTGTATGACTCAACTTCAGCCTATAAGAAGGAAATTGAAACCTATTGGTTAACTGCTCTTACTAATGATTGGATTACCAATTAAATTTACAGATTCCTTAAGCAGGAGAATCCTAAAATACCTATAATTTATATCCTGCCCAAGGTGCACAAAACATTGGATAATCCACCTGGGCTTCCTATAATTTCTTCCAGAGGTTCCCTCTGCCAAACGTTGTCTCAATATATTGACTTTTCTTTATATGCTATTTTTATTATGAGTTTATTGCCAACTGTTTATAACTATATAGAACTGTGTATCTATGCTGTTTGATAACTAATGAAGAGCG